>JAQMYM010004875.1:0-11850 GCA_030014255.1 Parauchenoglanis ngamensis
ACGTTGTCTCGTTTCACTGTACACTGTACCACATGTATACATTGAAATGACAATAAACACACTTGAACTTGAACTTGTTAGAACTGTTTACATCAAAACAAGACAAGACTTTACTGCAAAACCACAAAGACCAGGTGTCTGTTGGAAAGGGCATAAGGCTTGACTGTCAAGTCCAGTCAGTCACCTGCAAAAGACATCATGGTCAACTGAAGTTATAAAAATGACATAACACTATTCTTGAAAATAAGTGGAGTGAGATGTAACTTAAAATGGAACATAAGGAACATGAAAATGGGAAGGGTTAAAATTATACTGCAGTCAGTAATTTAAATCCCTGTTACTATGCTCACCTATATGCTATATACCATCTTTGGTTTTGCTTTGATCATAATTTGTGAAATACGTTCAGATCATTGTTGTTTTGTGTCAGCTGTTCATTAATGCAACAACAAATACTAAGCTTACATCACACAGTATCACCTGGCTTTGTATGTTAGTAATGGAGCATTTTTATGAGTGTGAGTAAATGAGCATTGTAATGGACTAATAACAAATAGTAGTACCATTATTGATGCATCTCCAGAATAAAGGGTTTTTATGTCTAATTAAAGAATCAGTGAAGCTCACATAAAACTATGTATTCACATTTTAAGTTTTCTTGCTCATTCTTTATCATTTTATTACCATTATTTTCTTAACTGAAAGTACTTATTGTGCTTTTACCAATAGCACAAAGTGAATGGTAAATAATATACTAGTAACAAATTCTACACAACCTTCTCAGCCCGAATACAAATAAAAAATATGTACACAATATAAAGGATAAACTATATATAACTCACCTTGAGCATGAGCTACTGGTATAAATGAAACCAACACTAAAAAGGAGACAGAAACAGAGAACATGATGTAAATATGAAAATGGTGGTCTATAATGGTCTATTCATGGAAACGGCACATTGTAGACAAACCAAACTCACAAGATTCATTCTCAATCAGGAAATCTAAACTACCATCTGTAAGAAATACAAAAGTCACTATTCTACTCATTAACATCTTAATTTTTGCTTTATACAAATTAGCTAAATATGTAGCATATATTACACTGCACAACAAAGTTTTTGCTTCTTGAATACTGTTGGGTGATTTTTGGGTGCTGATCACGAATATCACATCAAAATTTACCCATCATGTACCGTTTCAGAGAAATCTTCAGTTTTGTCATGATTTTTTCTTATATTTGTATCCAAACATTTTCGTTCCTGTAAGTGACTTATCAACAAAGGTTTGTGCAGCCTGGGCATGTCCAGGCATGGAATCAGGCCAGGTTGGAAGCTGGTCTGTGGAAGTTGACATCCTGGGCACGCCTGGGCAGGTCTTGACGCTTGACGCTGTCTCAGCATGCTATAAAGGTGACTTGCATACACCAATCCTAATCATTTGGTTAATCTAGCTAGTCAGTGTGTATGTATAGTATCAGTATAGTATAATTTACTGTATTATGCATATCACAATTCAGTCTTAACTGCTGGAATGCTGTGTGTTCTTATAATTGTCACCACCTTGCACTTCACTAGCAGCAGCCAAGGATACAGGCCAAGATCAGGAAATGTTCACATGAATCTTCAGAATAAGAAAAAATGTGATCACAGCAACTTTGTGATTTGGATTTTGGTCTTGTTGCTAGTTTGTATTTCATAAACTGCTGATCTGGGATTTTCCTGCAGCCTGTAGAGTCTGTAGAAATGAAACAACAGGTGGAAAGACCGTGTGGATGCTCTCTACTGTACTTTAATTTTCCTTTCATATACATGAATACATGAATAAAATGGTTATTTTAGTTTGCCCAATGTTTGGCTTTGTAACAGCACAGGTATTAGTGTGTTAGGTATAAGTATTAGTGGAGTTATATTTGTCCACCATATTTACAGTCATTAGTTTTGAGTGAGTCATCTCTCTCTCACGCGTTCACCTTCACACCTCCTCCCTTTCTTCACTGCTGAACACATATCACTGAATTAACAAAAAAGAGAAGTTACAACAGTTACAACTCCTTCCTGTTCTCAGGGGTCTAACACTGTCACTGCCCTGTGTGTGTGTGTACAAGCCTAATGAGATGTGGTTTTTAATTGCCTGTTTAATTGCCTACAGAAACGTGTATGTTTAAACATTATGTTTAAAAATGTGTTTGCTGAAATGTGCCTGAGAAATGAAGAGAGAAAATAAAAGGGAAAAGTAAGTCACACCCCCCAAAGCCTGGGTCCCGGGTCGTTTTTTATTGATACACCTACCAAGGGTTCTACAATAACACTTTATTAATCTGTGTTACAGCAGAAGAGAACAGAAAAAAAAAAACAAAAACAAACAAACAACAGAAAACTATTTCTAAAGACAATACAGCAGCAGAAGGGCGTTAAAATTATGAAACTTTTAATTATTTAAAGTTTTACCATTAACTATAAAATAAGATTCAATACAATGATTTAAAAAAAAACAAATTGGAAAAATGATACTGAAAAGAAAAAACAAGATTTTTCAGATTGCATTACTTGTACATCATATGATACATTATTGCAATCAGATTAAATAATTCAGTGAATTAATAATGCATCTCCTCACACAATTACGATTAAAGTTCACACAGCTGAAAGGTCAAAACAAAACAACACAAAACATTTTTCAAGGCTGCTCTCAGCAATGCACATACAGTATGAAATTGTTTGAGGTATTAATATTGGGATTAAACTTACCTCAATAGCAGGCACATTTATTTCATGTCAAGTCATCGTTTTAATCATTCAGGTGAAGGTTTTGCAGAAGTACATCTCAATCCCTAATCCTTTTTTTAAAAATATTTATTCAGTGCATTAGCAGCAAATGGGCTTTTCTGGAATCTACACACATGGTAACCTTTACCTCATGATAAACTTTGCAGACTTTAAACAAACAAATCCAGCCTATAAGATGCTGAACATGTAATAGCATAGCTATTTACTTGTAGCATATTGCTACTTAGCAATATCATGGCTAAGTGACAAATCACTATTATTTTGCAAGCCCTGAATCACACTAGAAGAGGAATTTTGAAGTTCCATATCGAATGCATCCTCTAGTAGATGAACTTTGTTCACTCTTCTTATGATTGCTTTCTCAATTCTGTATTCATCAGTGTAAGCTGCAAGAGAAATTATATATATTCATTTGTTTAATTGCAAGATAATTCCAGGTGTTTAATTCAGAACATCAAGGCACAGTTTAGGGTTAGGGTTAGTTTAAAAGGTGTTCTAATGCTTATGAATGACAGTGAAGTGACAAATGACAGTGCATCAGGAAAGAATGTGTCAGAAAATCATTCATTCAATTCAGTCATCTTCAGTAACTGCAAAATGAATCAGAGATTCTTTACCATTTATTGCAACCAATTTATTAAAATACAAACTAACGTGCTGTTAAAATGCCACTTACTCTTAAAACCTTATAGAGAAACTATTTGAATTTATTAACCACCCTGCTATATCAGTTAATAGACAATATATTTGGAATAAAAAGTATGTGACAAAACTTTTAATTAAGTTCACTATAATTTTTTCAAGATACACACTGACTGAAGCAACTGCCATGTGTAAATCCACCCTCAGACCTTAACAGAAGCAGATATGTTGTATTTTATATCATACTTACATTACATTACATCTAAATCTTACTGTAAGTGCCTTTTTTTAAAAAAAGGTGTTTTAAAGCTACACTATGTAGGACTTTGGGGGAATTTATTAGCAGAAATGGAGTACAGTATTCATAAGCTTTTTTTCATCAGTGTACAAATACTTGTAACTACAAACCTTTTTTGTAAGAATGAACCCTTTAGATCTACATAGGGCAGGTTCACGTCTAATAGAGGCCGCCATGTTGCACCGCCATGTTGCTACATTAGTCCAGAATGGACAAACCTCTATACAGCATCTTGCACCTTTCACGTTTTTAGAAGTGACAGCATGAAGCCAGAAGAAAGATGAAGAAGAAAGAAAAGGAATCAGTGTATGCTGGTTAATATGGTTGAGGATGCAAACTTCGTAAATATGGAGGATCATATTATTTAATACAAGACATAGAAAGGGAGAATGAATCCTTTTTGAAGAAATGAAAGAATGAAGGAAAGTGAGGGGAAATTGGGACAATGCAGAGGCAGAAACATGAATAACAAAACACTATATTAGTCCAGAACAGACAAACATCTACTGTAGAGGGTGCCTTCCAAGTTTTGCATGGATTCAAGCATGAATCAAAACAAGGACAGACAATGTCAAGGTTAAACACGGATGAACACGGTGTGGCTTTTCCCAGATGGAAATCACTGATGAGAGACAAATGTTTTCAGAGTGGTGCAGAAGTTGTCTGTTTTGTGCTGGACAGGTAATTGGATTTAAATAATGTCAAAATATTGCTTCATGATACTGTTCCTATATAGTATTTATATAATCATTCATTATCATCACTGATATTTCCCAAATAATGACTCATGATACACTGTAATACCACACCAAACTACAGACTACAGTAACACTGCCACAGGTAAAACACAGAGCTTCTGTGTACATACCACTTTTTGTTCTTTTGGTGTTGTTCATATTGTGCAGATCGATACAATAAAATAGTTTTATAAATATGAACCTCTGTTATTTTTCATTGCTCATTTTGAAGGGTTTCAAACCTTTCCTTTTCTACTTGAACAGCAGAAGCAGCGGTAGCTGAGTTTGCACCACTTCTGTGCCTGGCAATCAGCAATCCTCCCTCTCTTTCTCTACCTGTCTCTCTAACATTGTAACGATGTTACCAGGTGGTACATCCGATATATGGTGTTTCAAATGGAGAAAAAAAAGTGTCCTGCTAATATTAGCAATAAAACGGTACCACAACACAGAACAAGTAAATAAATATTCACTAGCAATAAAATGCTTCTTTAACGCAAAACACGCCGTACATGGAAGTTAAGACCTACAGTTTTACAGTCTAAATAACTAAATACAATTTCTAAATATTTACTTAAAGTTATCTCATCAGTTTACTGGCTACTCGATGCAGTGATAGATGATGACATCGTTTTGTTAGCACTCCGATTGTATGATGCGGGCACCTGTTGGCCACCATACCTTCTAATATGCCCCTGGAAAGGGAGGGCTGAGGGAGGGAGCATTCAGTTGGCTGCAAATCTGCAACCTCACTGCTAGAAAGCAGAAATCCTACATAATGTAGCTTTAACATGGATTTGCTTTTAAAATGGTAATATTGCATCACGAGTCACAATTTTACTAAAATCATAATAATAAGAAAATAGATCATTGAAAATGGTTCTACACTACTGTAATTCTTGCTCTAATCAATGTTAGTATGCTTGTTATGTGAAACCTAAAGATGTTCTTACCTTGAGCTCTGTAACATTTGACCAGCAGAAGGATGGTCCCCAGCAGAAACAATGAGGACATCACTACAGTAGTGATCAGTATGAGCACTGTGAATGGAGCTTCTACAGCTGATGAACCTGCTGAATGCAGTTAAATAAATAAATAACAATTACAATAATGTTTTCTTCTTTTATTTGTGTGGTTCAAAAAAAGGAATAATCGATGATAATTTCCAACAATGGGCAGAGTGACACTGGCAGTGTCAGTGTAGAAGACAGTACAATTATCTGAGGACCAGTTGGTGGTGTATCTGGGGGCCTACCATCTATATCTATCCTCAGAAATGGGGCTCCTGTCCCCCAAAACCCATTCCCTGATCCTGCCTTACTCTACCCAATCCTCACCCCATCTAACCCCCTAAACCCCCTCCTCAGATCCGGGCTGTGATCCAACATGTTTCCTCCCTCATCTCTCTTTCTGCCTTCATTTGCCCAATTTCATACTCTTTCTGTCCCTCCATGGAGAGACACACTGGGAGCCACGACTGCAGGGATAACACCTGAGAAGGCATGTTGGTTCTGTTGGGAGCCTGGACATTTCCATGATTGGTGATCTTTCAGGAGAGTGGGAACCCTGGTTCAGCTCCCCGTTGCACCTCAGGCTTCCCACAATTAAGAAGGGACAAGTACAAGTTAAATCAAGTACCAAGAGATTATACAATGGAATACATATCATGCATCAGTGGATTCAGGCTGTAATAAAACCTCAATCCAACAATGCCTGACTCAATGTGTGACATAGGATGGAAGGGGGGAAGTGAGGTGAGTGTATGGGGATATTCATGAATATCCGCTGGTGCCCATCACTATTGTTTTCTGGGGTCAACAGCAGAGCAAGAAGGTAGTGGTTAGTCCGTGCCTCACTCATCCATTAATTCTGGGGAAAAATTGGCCAGGGTTTTGTAGAGTTGTGAAGCAAATATTTGTGGATTGGTCCTGCAAAACCCAAACCTGGTCTGGGATATGTGCAGCACTGGCTTGGGAAGTGGCTTGTAAATGTGAGCTCTGCATCAGAGAGACATTGAGTGTAGGGAAGGCTCTGCCTGCCAACCTTTGTGAGGATTCCCCTTGGGGATATCCCCATAGAGCAATATTGAGTCAACACGCTGAAACATTCCTACACTATTTTTCTATTATTAAAAATAAGTTATACTGCATGATGCAGGACACTAAATCAAGGAAAGACAACCCAAATTATGGTCCCAAAGAGCTGCAGGGAAATGCTTTTCCATATGAATATGGATATGAATATGGATATGAGCATCATTTTCATCCTTAATATACAAAAAAACTGAACCCAGAGTGTGTGAAGAACCCAGTTAAATTTGGAAAAGGAAGCATCATGGTTTGGGGAATGTTTTCTGCAGCAGGAGTTGGGCTTTTTCTATACCAACATGGCAAGGTGAATGCTAATGTTCATCAGAGCCTCCTTCAGCAATACGTGGTTCCTTCCCTGCAAACATCTCCTGATTAGCTTGCAATTTTTGTGCAAGACAATGTCACCCCTCACACTACAGAAGGGGTATATAAGTCCCTTGAAGCTGAGAACATTGAAATAATGAAATGTCCTGGGCAGAGTACTGATCTGAACCTGGTGGAAACATATTATAGTTACCAAACTCCGGGAGAGACTAGAAAAAAAGTGCTAGAACTAGAAAGCAAACCAGAGCACTGACAGAAATTGGCAATGGCCTGCAGGTGCAAATGTGCTGAAGTCATTCAAAGCAAGGGCCTCTACACTTCCTAGAAGTTTTTGAAATCTGTAACCATTAACAATTCCATTTATAAGCTACAATGGTTACTGTTCTCTAATTTTGATCACTGTGTCTTCTATATATAAATAATACTCAAAAATTAAGGGAACACTTAATTATCACAGTCTGATGCCAAATCTGTTAAACTTCAGGTATATCAGTCTTTCAAATTAGAAAGCATAAGTAACCTGCTTTGGTGCAAATGAAATTGACAACAGGTGTACTGGTGATCAACAACAAGATAACCTGTAGCGGACGTTTGAGACAGAATGGCTCCAACTCCATTGCATGATTTGTCCACCTCCACAACAAAAGGTCTCATGGGATCCGAATGAGTGAGGATGGGAGCGGTGACAAATCGCACCTTGAGGGTGTCAAAAGCTTCCAGGGTAGCTTCCAGAGTAGCATTCCGGGCTTACCGCAGAGCAAGGACGTGAGGGCATAGGCCACCGTGCTGTAGTTCCTGATGAAACGTCGGTAGAAGTTGCCGAAGCCCAGGAAACATTGGAGCTGTTTAATGGTCTTAGGGACGGGCCACTGGGTGATGGTGGTAGTCTTAACTGGGTCCATGGACATTCCTTGGGGAGTGATGACGAATCTGTGGAAGGATGTGGCAGTGGTGTGAAATTCACTCTTCTCCAATTTTACAAAGAGATGGTGTTGTAGAAGGCGCTGGAGGACCTGTCAAACATGCTGGCGATGCATCTTGAGGTTGGTGGAGAAGATGAGAATGTCATCCAGGTAAACGAATACAAAATGACCCAAGAAGTCCAAAGGACGTCATTCACTAAGGCTTGGAAGGCCGCGGGGCTGTTGCAGAGGCCAAAAGGCATCACCAGGTACTCGTTGTGGCTGTTGGGTGTAATGAAACCTGTCTTCCACTCATCGCCCTCACAGACACAGACCAAATGGTAGGCATTGCGAAGGTTGAGTTTGTTAAATATAGTAGCTCGATAGACGCTCAAAAGTGGAATCCATTAATGGTAGTGGGTATTTGTTCTTGATAGTGACCTGATTTAACTTCCTGTAGTCGATGCATGGGCAAAGGGAACTATCCTTACCCACAAAAAGGAATGGGGCAGCCGCAGGAGACATAGAGAGTCTGATCAGGCCCTGGGCAAGGGCCTCTGAAATGCATTCCTCCATGGCCCAGGTTTCTGGTATGGACAAGGAGTAAAGATGTCCCCTAGGGGGAGTGCTGCCAGGTAAGAGATCGATGGTTAGGTCGTATTCACTGTGAGGCAGTAGTGAGGTGGCGTGGCTTTTGCTGAACACCTGGGCCAGGTCGTGATATTCAGGAGGTACCAAAGTCATACCGGGGGGGGTTCCTCCCTACGCACGTACTTGCCATGAGAGCAGAGTTAGAATTGGCGATAGAGGCTGGTGAATCTTGGAGACCTTCCCGTAGATGACCGACACAGGGTTGGCCCCAGTTAGATAGCTTCCCCTTGGCCCAATCACACTGGGGTTGGTGGGCGGTCAACCAGGGGTAGCCCAGCACAATGGGCTCATCAGGTATGTCCATTAAAAAGAAAGAACAGTGTTCATGGTGATTGTTAAGAGATAGGAGATGCAATGGTTCCATGAGTTCCTCGAGACTGCCCTTATCGAGAAGTCGCCCATCTAGGGTGGTGACAAAACGCGATGACGGGCAGGTGCGATGAGGTATATGGAGACGTTTGACCAGGGATCGGTCGATGAGACTACGGATCCAGAGTCAATGAGAGCTTGGGACCGGAATGGTGGGTTAGGATTGGAGGACCAAGTGAGAGAGATGGGGACTTCACATCGGTCCGCGGTGCTGTGGGGTAATTCGCGATCATTCTTCCCTGGAAAGGCGGGAGCAGCCAACATGCATGGGTTCGGGATGGTTTCCAAGTGGGTTGTTGCTTCTTGGAGTGGCGGTTCGGTGCGGAACAGAGCTCTGTAAGTTTCCCGAGGTCTCTTCCCCTCTCGTTCATCGACATCTTGTGCCAGTTGGATGAGTTTGTCAAGATCCGAGTCCCAGTTTCTGTAAACTAGCTCATCCTTGATGTTCTCCTGGAGGCCGTGGTAGAAGGCCGCGATGAGTGAGATGTCAGTCCACCCACTCTGGGTAGCCAGCATACGGAACTTGATGGCATAGTCGCGAATGGACCCTGTTCCCCTTAGATCTTGAAGAGGCGGTGAGCGGCCGTCTTTTGGGGCGAGCCCTGACCAAAGACCTTGCAAATAGTGGCAAAGAAGTCTGCGCTGGTGTCTAAGTCAGGATCTTGTTGGTCCATCATGGCGGTGGCCCAATTCATTGCATGGACACCGAGTTGGGTTATCACATAGTCGACCTTCGCTTCTTCGTTCGGGAACTGAGGGGCTTGGAGACGCAGGATCAAAGTGCACTATGTAATAAATCCCTGGACGGCCTCAGGATTGACCATGAAAACGTGTGGGGGAGCCAGTGCTGTCACACATGACCGAAGCGTGGTGGCTATGGCCCTTCTGGGTGGATACCTGGGCGCTGCAGCTGATGACGGCGTGGGAGTCTGAAGCTTATGTACCTCCCTGGCTAGCTGGGCATAGTGATCTCCCAGTCCCTGTAACATGGCTTGTTGCTGCTGTACTGTGTTAATTAGTTGACCCATCATGGTCTTGAGCTCCTGCATGGCTGCTGTGGTGTTTGCTGGCTTGTTCATGCTGTAACATTCTGGTAAGACGAAGTTGTCGAAATCACAAGTGCAGCGGCGTGCACGGACAGAGGAAGTCAATGATCTTACTGGGGATTAGTTAGAGGTAGAAGCGGCGGGTAGTAGGGGCGGAGCTCCAGTCGTAGGCTATCCTGTGGTGGCGACAGGCGTCGTATGAGCAGGTGCAGCGCGGAATAGCAGTAAAACAGCGAGGGAGCAGTCTGTGCTGTGCTGATGCTGAGTATCCAACATGTGCCATGGCACAAGTGAAGAGGGAGCATGGATATGAGCGTGACGCCATAAGTCCAGCGGGAGATCAAACACGGAACTGAAACGCACATACACAATGAAGGAAATAAAATCCGGCATTGGAATAAAATGCCAAAACAAACCTTAACCGGGAAAAGCGGACCAGGATAATTTCGGGAGAAAACAATTGTAGAAAAGCGTGGCGCTAGTAGCATGATCCATACTAGAAATCATGAACAAGCACCGAGTAGTCCGGGACTTCCGTGTTTATACCCCACGACCTGGAAGCGGGGCTTTGACTCCAGATGTTGTTGTCAGCACATTCGATAGCATTGCTGTGGTGACGTGAGATGCGTCAGATCGTGTAGTTGTTTTCGAAGTGACAGCGGGAAGCATGATATAACCATTAAAGAGGCAATGGTTTTGCAGGTCCACAATGGTTTCGTGGTAACAGACAATTGCCTCTCTAATTATCCAACCAATTCCAATTCCAATCTCTCCTTATCTTTCCTGACTGATTCTTTACTACTTTTGCTAGTGTCCCAGTTACTACTGGTAGCATGAGGCAGTACTGAAAACCCATTCAGGTTGCACAGATAATCCGGCACCTGCAGGATAGCCCATTCATATGTGCCATCTCAAGAAGTTTTGCTGTGTCTCCCAGTATAGTCTCAAGAGCATGGACGAGATACCAGGAGATGGGCCAATGCACAAGCAGAGCTGGACAGGGCCATAGAAGGTTCTTAGAAGGACCAGTATTAGCTTCTTTGTGTGAGGCGGAACAGGAGGAGCACTGGCAGAGCTCTACAAAATGACCTCCTGCAGGCCACTGGTGCTCATGTTTCTGAATAAACTGTCAGAAACAGACTCCATGAAAGTAGCATGAGGGCCTGTTGTCTTCTACTGCAACCTGTGGTCAAAATACTTTACTGTGTAGCTCGATAGACATTTGCCAGAGAACACCAGAATTGGTAGGTTTACTACTGGTACCCTGTTATCTTCACAAATGAGTGCATGTTCAGACTGAGCATATGTAACAGATGTGAAATAGTCTGAAGATGCCATGGAGAACATTATGCTGCCTGGACATCATCCAGCATGAGCGGTTTACATTTACATTTGCAGCATTTGGCAGACACCCTTAACCAGAGTGACATACATAAGTGCTTTGTAGTATCTATCAGTAAATATATTTGGATATTGGTTCACTAGGTCCTCCCATGGCCAGCCAGGTCCCCCTATCTTTCCCAAATCAAACATGTCTGGGATCAGCTCGGACATCATCTCAGACCCAGTGGCAATTTGCAGGATTTCCAGGGCCAGTTAAAACAGCTGTGGGCTGACTTGCCACAGGAGAGGATACAATGGCTGTACAACTCCCTTCTGTACCACAATACATCGCTTGTATGGACAACACAGAGGATCTGATCATGGCAGTACAAGAACAGGACCTAAGCACCAGATCTGTAGAAGCAGGGGTCTACCACAGTAGGCGGGCTGTGCAAAGATGCCCCATGTGGGACTGTCCAGGACTTAATAGCTGGGTGCAAGATGCAATCCGGAACAGCATATACTGAAAGGCATAACCAAGTGGCAGGAATAGTGTACAGAAACATCTACGCCCACTATGGGCTAGAAGTTCCCAAGTCCCACAGATTAGGTCAACTGGCTACTCTAAATTGCCCATAGGTGTGAATGCGAGCATGTGTGGCTGTTTGTCTGTGTTGGC
>JAQMYM010004876.1:0-11850 GCA_030014255.1 Parauchenoglanis ngamensis
GTGGGAGGAAACCGGAGCACCCGGAGGAAACCCACGCATGCGCAGGGAGAACATGCAAACTCCGCACAGAAAGGCACCCTGGGTGACCCGGGACCTTCTTGCTGTGAGGCGACAGTGCTAACACTGCACCACCGTGCTGACCTGGGTCTACTAATAATATTGCTAATTTAAAAAATTTCTTAAAGTAAATAAATTTAAAAAAATTAAAAAGCAAAATTATATGTCAATATAATAAGAAAATTCCAAGCTTGGAAACTATAGAAAACTGTCTATAGATGTTTAAAAATCTTAGATTTGTTTTGTTGTAATCTTATAAGGCTCATCTAATTGTGTTCATAGTTCTATGAGTACAGCTAGATTAGTCAGCATACAGTTTGAAATACTGACATACACAACTGTGTGCTTGTTATGTGTTCATTACATTTGAATATCATTAACATACACAAAGATATTAATAACCTGCTTCCTAAGATAGCAGGAGGAAGCTTAACCCCACCGCAGAGAAATTAATGAGTCAGCTTCCTCCAGTCCCCCGGAAATATCTAGAGCGAGCTTATTTAACCTGTTTAGCTTTCACCCTGGAATTTTCTTGTTTCTGTCACTGGATATAAATCAACCTTCATGTCAAGTAGAAATATCTCCACAGTGTTGTTAATTCTATTTGTATAGTGCTGTAGACCACAGACATTGTCACAAATCTGCTTTACAAAAATCTGTATAATAGTGTTAAACTGTTCAAATTCTGATTCATTCTAGATTGTTCAATCGAGTGGTATGTACAATGGTATGTGAGGCTTGTGAGACTCAACCAGCCTGTCAAGACAAGAAAAATTATGAAATGGTGTACAGCTTACTCTGCAGATTGCATTCAGGAAAGTATAATACCAGTGAGTCTGAGGTTCATCAGTGTGTTCCAGCATAACTGCATCTCCTCCCCGGGCTCAACATACTGAGTGAATCTCTAGCAACTCCCATGTTATGGGTTAAATTCCTGCACGTTGGTGAAAATTCATACATTTTAAAAGGCCATTGTTAGCTCAGCTAATGATGAGAAGATTGCAATGTCTAATCCAAGGACTGTCACACTTTCAAGCAACACCCTGGCAGAACAGGACTGTTGATGTTAACCTACCAAATCACATTAAAATGTTAATGCCTCTTACATACGGTTAAGTTCTCAGTCATTAAAGTCATTAATTTTTGGATGTCCACTAGAAGTAAGTTAATACATGTTTTACCCATCAACCTAAGAAAGTGATGAGAAATATTATTCAAGACTTATACTAACAAAATAACCAATTTAATTGAACAATTAGCATTCTTTAGCATCCGCTACATCTGATATCTCTGCATTTTCTTACTTGAATGCTGCCAAAAGATCAAACCTGTTCAATCCAGATAAAAGATCAAAGAGCAAAGCTTGGCTTTGTCTATGTACCCAAATCCTTCAAACTAACAGGGCTTAAAAACCATAAACTATACTGTAGGTTAACATCAAATATCCACTTCATCGCCAAGACACCAGAAAAGGTTATAGTTCATCAGATTCTGTACTATTCTATACCACATGTGTATGTTGAAATGACAATAAAAGCCACTTGACTTGAGATTCATCCTAGTTCTGAGACAGCGCTGGTTAAAGAAGTAAATTACCTACTGCTGAATTCTGATCAGGGTTGCATCTTTGCTAGTATTAATTGTTAACTAGGCCACAGGAAGTAAGCTTCCAGATTATAGAGTAACTTTTTAATGGTCTTTCAGTCACAGCATATGCTGTGTGTTTAAAAGTGCTTAAAATAACTTGCTGCAATTATTAACACCAGACTCTTGTTTTTCATCTCTGAAACATTACTAAGCCAATAAATATAATATTGGTGCCGAAATACTAATTAACCAATGACTAATGAATGGTTTCACCCAGCAGTATTATCTACTATGGTCTATTATGGTCTAGGTCTATGATGACACCTGCTTTGATCAAAAAGTGCAGGCTCTTTATTAAACATTAAAGATAAACTAGGATGTTTTATTGCTGTTGCCCCATCTCTCCCATGTGATCACTCAGGATTGTTGACAGTGGATTGGTTGGAGGCTTTATGTCCATGGGTGACCTCATGCCTGTATTACAATATACACCCTTTAAAACTATAGGACAAGATCTTGCTCACTCCACTCACCTCACCCACCGCTTCATTATGATCAGGAAATGCCCTGTTCATTTTAAAAGTTTAATGCTAAATTCTGGATATCTATAACTGTATTGCTTAATGTTTTTATTTCCTTGCCATTGGTTTATGTTTTTATTTCTGTCTTCATGGTTCATGTGAGGGCTTGCACAGAGTGTGTATGTGTGTGTGTGTGTGTGAGAGAGATTTTCAATACATGATACATAAAATGAAACAAAAAAGAAAGCATGCACAGACATTACCGTTGCATCAGCTGAGCAAGTGGCCAAGAGATGGTCATCAAATGGGGAGAAATCCAGATCAGTCACTTGGTCTAACAGAAGTAGAACAGGAGCAATATATTATATATACAGAAATGCATACACAATGCCATTGTGTGAGATCTGGTTACTATGAACACATGATTTACATCATGTTAATACTCATCAAACCACTCAGTGAATCATTGTGCCTTGTGGATGGAGACACTCATGCTGGAAGACAGCACTCCCGTCAGGATAGAAATGTTTATTCAAAACACAAAGTTGACCTGACTAATCACCTTTACATTGATTTGCAGTGACTTACGTGGACCCAAACCTTATCAGCACAAAGCCTCCCAAAGCATAACGCAGCCACTGGAATGTCCTTTAATTCATCACTTTGTCACATATATATGCACTGTACGGCCAAACGTTTGTGTACACCATCACACCCATATGTGGGTCTTCTCCAAACTGCTACATAATTGTAAGCACACAATTGTATGGAATGTCTTTGTATGTTGAAGCATTACAATTTCCCTTCACTGGTACTAAGGGACCCAAACATGTTCCAGCAAACATGCCCCGGTATACGCAAGACCTCACGTGGCCTGCACAAAGCCCTGACCTCAACACCAAACACCTTTGGGAAGAACTGGAATGCTGACTGCACCCCAGAAGTGAAAATTTTTTATAGCCATTACTAGTCTATAGACCAGACTCTGTAAAGTATTTGAATCAAATATGATACTATATATTTAGATATAGCTGGCTAAATTAAAGAGAAAATTGAGATAGTTTTGCACTTAAAAGTAGATGTTTTACTAGTAGTCTTACCAGCATGACACGGAATTTGAGTTACTGTCCATTTGCCATCAGGTCCGGGGTCAAGTGAGCAAAGCCCCACCATCCCACCACCTTCAAAGAAAGAGCAGAGGAAGAAAAGGTGAAGAAAGAAAAGACCCCTAATTATCAGACATATTCATAGGTACACTGGCTTATAAAATCCATTCCTAGCTTGAAGTGGCAAGGAAACAACAAGCAATCGAACTGGGATATACCTACTGAAAGTACGGAAAATTGTGGAACATTCTACCGGTCATGTTGGCCATGTAACTAAATAATTATTCTGCTCATTATTTAATGTCATTGTCTGTGAAAAGTGATACACTGGGTTTATTTTATTTATTTATTTATTTTTACACTGTTTTTTTTATTTATAAGAGAATGAACAAAAACCATGCTATAGTGAACTGCGTTAAAAATAAAATGACTGTACAAAGATTTACGTGCATGGTTACAGATCATATTACACACAACCACCGAGGAACGTTATTCTGTGGCACAGCAATGATGGAGGTTGTTATCAAATAAATTTAGTCTGACACATCCAAAAAGTTTAGTTCCTTTACTTATTATTTATTTAATTGAACTCAGATTTTTCATTAGTGTTTTATTAGATAATGTCACAAAAAAGCTTTACAGAAATTTGGATTTAGATCCCTAAAGAGCAAGCCAGAGGAAGAAAAAAAAACTCTCAGAAATGATATGAGGAAGAAACCTCAAGAAGAACCAGACTAAAAAGTAATATATAAGTTGATTACATGTCAATTAATCAATTATTTTCCTATATTCTTGTAATGGTATAATATATAGTCAAAAAGTACAGTATGTTGAAAAGACGAGTCCTGGGATATACAGGATGGTCTTTATGATTACAGCAGAAGTTCTCAGGTACAGTTCAACTTTGTTTAATGCTAAATACTTAAAACACAAGCACATGTTCTGTTCGACATCTGTTTGCTATTGTGTTTGCAGTATTAAACTGATAAAGAAACAAACAGGAACTTACCAGCCTGGTCGGTGTTGAAGGCCACGAGGCTGCAGCTGCATTTAATCTGGTTGCCCTGAGAGTTGAGGGAGCTTCCTCGCACATTTGAGATCCACTCCTAAAGGGAAAGTTAACACAAAATTCATCTCAACTTGAAAACTTTTATTTGTATTTTTTTAAAGCAAACACTTCAATCAGTAAATTGAACACTTTTACAATTAAATAACACCAAATCATCTCAAAGTCAATAAGGGATATGAAAATGTAGTTATGTAAATAAAATTTAAATGTCATTAAGCAAAACCTTAATAAAAACAATGTTAAATTATGGGTATATCATACTAAGACCAAAATTGAATTTTAGGGCATGAAGCATCAGCGTGTTTGGTATTGTATACAACCTAACTCATCCAAGCCCAGAGCAAAAATGATGGTGAAGATATTTTAGCACTAGAGGTTCAGGGACCCTTTCTGCTAATAATATTTTAGCCCAAATCCTGGTTCCTTCTGCCTGGGGGTCAAGAATACAGGACTACAAGTGTCTCTAACCTTGTTGGAAATCACAGGAAGGATTTCAATGTTATTTTCACCAGCAGAGGCTTTATAAAATATCAATTGTGGCAGTGCTGATTTATTTTCAAAATACTGTTTTCCAGAAAGAAATGCACTACTTACAAAACCTACTCTTAAAAATACTGTTGCAATAAAATTATACAATGTTCCTATTTGTCTAAGCTCAAAATATCATTTATTGCCTGAAATGGATTCTATATATTCATTTTCATTCATGGAGCTGAAACGGAATGTGGTTTTCTTGGTTGTTCAGTATATTAATGTTATATAACATGCTTTAAATGATATCATATAATGCTTAACATCACATTGAGCAACTTAAAGCAAATGGCAGCACAGAATGCAAACTGAGAGAAACAAGTCTCTCTCTGAGTAACATACAAAACACAAGCTTCAGAAAGCAAAAGTGACGCAAAGCTACACAAACACTGCAAACAGGAAGGAGGAAAAGGAAACGCACTGCGCACTAACGGAGCTGAAACTTACATCCTCTCTCTCCGTCTCTGTCTCTCACGCTCTCTCACACACACACCTTTTTTGAATCAGTAGAAACTTTAAGAAGTGTAATAGCCTCCCTATGATGCACATCCAGGCTGTTAGAATGTTAACAAGATGGGTGAGGCAGGGGTGACAGCACTCAAGTGCTCAAACCGTTATGTAATGAACACACTGAATCTGATATTTGGCAACACACATTTCGCCTCCAGAAGTCCTCTCCCCCAACCCCCCTCCCTGCATTTTCTTTTCTTTTTTTTTTTCAAAGCATCTCCCTCTGATGGCCACTTTCAAATTCTTCCTACATTTGTAAATCTGTCACTGTGAGTCAATTTAATGAGACTAGAAGGGGACTGAGACATAGTTTTGCCTCCTGCTCTGTGGGGCATTTAACTACGTACCACAACGCAAACATTAGTATAACTTTTTTATCCCAGGACTGCTAAAGCATCACTGTTATTGCCTTAAACATGGCACTTAACCCCCTTAGCTGCTCAGTTATATGCTTGGATAAGTCACTTGTAAGTCACTTGGGAGAAAATCATCTGCCAGTGTATAAACTATGGAGGTATTTCCTGTTACAAGTAATAGCTGGTGAATTCAACCAAATAAATGACAAATTCATTTCTGATTTTGTACTGTGTAGGGTGCGAGTTTGAGGGGTAAGAAAGAAAATACCAAAAATATGATCGTATGAGACCTGCCAAGCTTTACACATTTTATGAAGGAGCTCTGCATTTTAACATTGTTGAAACACCAAAAGATTCCAAAAAGGGCCTTTTTCATTTCTTCTCCAATAAGAATGGTGTATGAGCCGATCAGCATTTGAATCTGGAATGACTGACAGTTGGACCAGTGTTTTGAGCTCTTTGCTTAAAAGACGTACTTCGCTTTCAGATTTCATATGACAGCTACAAACTGGGGAAAGTGAAGGCTAACACATGCTTTCTCGTGAAGCCAGCCAATGGCAGCGCTTCGAATTGCTGCTCATGCTGCAGCAAAGGGCAGTGGATCATGAACAGAGGAAAACACTCTCTGCCCTCTTCTGCATACATGAGCACACAGACACCTGTAATTGACTCAGCTGTGATGGACACTGGAGGGAGTGTACCCCAGCAACCCAGCAGAAACATTACTTGAAATTTCAATTCTCGTCCCAGTTATTCCATGAAAGCAAATTTATAACGGGTCGCTGAGATACTTTTTGACATTGAAACATTTTTGCAATGAGACTACTCCATGTTGACGGAGCTGAATACAACGGTTTACCAATAAAGACAAATGGCTAAAGCTGGTTCTGTTTAGGGATCGAATAACCTGTTACCATTAGGATCCTGAAACACTTCCTGAATTCCTGAACCGATATCAGATCACATGCGAAATATATTCAGACCCACAATGCATTTTGTAGTGACTGAATAAATTTGACAGACATGGCACAGATTTTGAAGAACCTGTCCTAAAGCACATCACCACTGCACATGACTTGACAACAAAAGTTTCTTTGTCTCAAATTCAAATTCATTCAATTAGTCCAAGATGACAGAATCACAATAGAACAGTAATAAGAAATGCTATCATTTGTTTCAATTTGTAAAATATATTCCTTCATTCAAAGCACCTGTTAAACTGATGCACATGTAAGTTTGACCATTAAAAAAATTTAAAAGCTTTGCTGTGTCATGTCATTTATCTTTGTCAATCAGATAATATGTGTGGTCTAGGACAACCTGCCCAATTGTCACTGTAGCTGAATTCTGGAAAACAGCCAGAAAGAAAACATTTGTTTTCCTGCCAATAATTTGCCTTGACATTTCTATTTCGAGAAACAAATACATTTTACCAAAATAATGTGGACATTTTTAGTTTTTTTTTATCTTTTTAATCAATTTCTGCATAGTTAATAACAAAATGGACATTTTAATCAGATACCACCAAAACTATACAGAAACGTTTGTGGATTATGCTGCTAATCAAAGGGATAACTTATTGTCCATTATAAATACATGATTCTTTCAAATTTAGCAGTAAAGTTGTTTTCCCATAAAGAGATTAGGTTAGAAATGTAGAGGTGGGTGGGGAGTCTTTCAGTGGAACTGGACAGAAATCTAAAAGGTCCATGATGCAGGATTTAAGATGGATCTATTAGCAGAAATGAAATGTAATATTTGTAAGTATATTTTCATGAGTGTATAATTACAGATAACTACGAATCGTTGTCTTTTTCGTAAGTTTAGAATTAGCTCTTTATATTTACATAGGGTGTGGGTTCAACTCTACAGAGCTGCCATTTTACACTGCTAAAGTAACCCAGAACAGAAAAGCCTCTAGAGAGTGCCTACTGCATTTCGCAATTTTACAAGTGACAGCATGAATCTAGAAGGAAGCACCAGAAGGACAACAAAGAAGAAGAAAGAAAGACAAGTTAGAAGAAATAAGAAGAATCAGTGTTTGCTACTGCAAGTTGCAAGTTTACAAGTTTGAAAAACCGAAGTATGAAAAATGGAGGACCATACTTATTATTTAGCATGGAAAAAAGTAAGGAAGTGTGCATACAAGTACTTGGAAGTACACTATGGTGACCTGACGGCCAGCATAATATTCAACGTATCCTTTAATTCCAAGATCCTAGAAAAGGCTTGAGCACAGAAATTATGCTTGTACCTACATAGGGATAGCATTCATGAAACGTATCAGTCAGGATTCACACCTTACCATAGCACAGGACAGCGCTGGTTAAAGTGGTAAATGACCTACTACTGGCCTCTGATCAGGGTTATGTCTCCTTGCTTGTGTTACTTGTCTTTGATACAAGTTTGTTGTAGTTAAGGAAACGGCCATCTCCTGGTTCAGGTCTTATTTGACTCATCATCAGTTTGTTGACGTAAATGGTGACTCCTCTACACGCAGTAAGGTACAGTTTGGTGTTCCACAAGGTTCTGCTTTAGGCCCACTACTTTTTTCTTTATATATGCTCCCTCTGGCTAATATTATTCGCAAACATGGTATTAGCTTCCACTACTATGCTGATGACACACAGGTGTATGTTTCAACTAGCAAAGCCAGATGAGAGACACCAGCTTAATAAAATTGAGGACTGTGTAAAGAACATTAGACAATGAATGCTTACTAACTTGCTTCTACTTAATTCTGATAGGACATAAGTACTAGTACTAGGACCACATGCAGCGAGAAATAAGCTTTCTGAGTACATAGTAACTCTGGATGGCCTTTCTGTTTCACCATGTGCCAAAGTAAAAGACCTTGGTGTGATTATTGACCCCAATATGTCATTTGAAGCTCATGTAGATAGCATTACTAGGACAGCCTTCTTTCATCTCAGAAATATTGCTAAGATAAGAAATATGATTTCACTGCACGATGCAGAAAAACTAGTTCATGCTTTTGTTACCTCTAGGTTAGATTACTATAATGCCTTACTGTCTGGGTGTCCAAGTAGGTGCATAAACAAGCTCCAGTTAGTCCAGAAGGCAGTAGCGAGAGTCCTTACTAGAACAAGAAGGTATGAGCGCATCAACCCTATCTTTTCAACACTACATTCAAATTTCACATTGATTATGAAATACTTCTACTGACCTATTAAGCAATGAATGGTCTCACGCCACAGTACCTGAGCAAACCTTTGGCCTCTTATGACCCCCCACACCTACTTGGATCAAAAGGTGCAGGCTATTTGTTAGTACCACGAATAGTGCAGCCTACAGTAGAGGGCAGATATTTCTCTTACAAAACCCTGCAGTTATGGAACAGCCTTCCCATTAGTCTTCGGGACTCAGACACAGCCTCAACGTTTAAGTCTAGTTTGAAAACATATTTGTTTAGTTAATAGCCTTTTATTAGGTAAAGGAGCAGATCTGGAGGGTTCTCTGACATAGAATGCTTTAGTAAACTGGGATGTTTGGATGCTGATGCCCCCCCACCCTCACGTGTTCACTCAGGTTTGTTGACGATGGAGTGGCTGGCCGCTTTATGTCCCAGGGCGCCCTCGTGTCTGTGCTACCTCCTGGCTCTCCTTTTTAGTTATGCTGTCACAGCTAGTCTTGCCGGAGTTCCTGTTTGCACTCAGCACACAATATATACTGTTCTTAACAATTATGTGACGATGAACATACCTAACAAAAATTCCCTCTCTCACTCTTTCTGTCTGTCAAGCTGCACATGCTACTCCTGAGATCCCAGTGATCCTGACCCCCTCTGCTTTCCAGACCTGCCTGATCCATCCTGATGTTCTACTTCTGGTTGGAATCATCACTTTAAACCACTTGCTACTGTTGAGAATGGCCCCATATGAACTGCCTCAACATACACTTGGAACTGTGAAGATGGTGTTAGACTGTTGTTGACATGAGCAGATCTGCTACAATGGCATATGACTTAACAGTCTTGCATTCAGTAAATCAGATGAAACAGAACAGACTTTTTGAATTTTTAAAACTATATAGAATTATGTGTACAAAAAAGTGTTTGACCATATAACACACTGTTACAGAAGTGTGTTAGTTGTAATCGCACTATCCAGTGGGATGGGTTCCCTTTTGAGTCCAGTTCATCTCAAGGTTTCCTCCTCTTGTTGTCTCAGGAGGGTTCTCCTTGCCACCGGCTTGCTCATATATGTATATACAGAATTTCTATATTTCTGTGAAGCTGCTTTGCAACAATGTCCATTATTATAAAGGTCTATACAAATAAAATTGAATTGAATTGTTCTAATACATGCTTGGAAAGGGAGGGGTGAGGGAATTGCATTCAGTTGCTTAAATCCTACATAGTGGACCTTTAAAATGTAATCTGAAAGCATTTTTCTTTATTCCTTTTGAAGCCAAAACTGGCAGACGGAGGTTTCACAAAACCTGAGATCTGGCCACCCAAGTAGTTAAATTAAAACAGGAACAGATATATTAACTCCTGTACATATAATAACACATAAATGCTACTTCCCACCTTATTGCCTCCTAAATCCCAGTTTAACATCTGCATGTGACTGCATGTTAAAGGTGTTTATGCAAAATATATACAGATTAAAATCAAGTCATTGCTACAGAAAAACAGCAGCAGTTTCTGCTCTACAGGGCAGCAGTTACAGACCATTAAACAACAACAATTAAACAAATCGGACAATGCAGACTTCATACATAATGCAAATCCAAACAGAAGGTGAGGATCAACAAAATGACATAAATCTGCAGGCTTTTAGATCAGGTCAGTGATCTAATAAAGCACAACTCAGTGAGCATTTCATTAAACTACTCAGAAATAAAGCAATCCGTGTACTGAAAAGATTAACGTTCTCAGCATAGGACTGGCTGCATGTGTGCGAAATGTCCAAATATAGTTAAGTTTGGCATTATAGGAGGAAGTCAGACGTTAGACATCCTCCATACGTTGCAGGCGCTCCTTTCAGAAACACTCCGGCTGAATCCCAAACGGCTCGCCTTTACACACGTAGCGCACTACATAGGGTGTAGAAGCCATGTGGAATGTGTAGTGTACTTCCGCAGGGATCAAGGAAGCGTTTGAGACTCAGCCGCGGCTTCTGCTCGAAATGAACAGCCACCAGCTTTTTAGTCAATAGATAAAACACACGGCTGCTTTCATGCTTTTATTAGAAACGCTACTCACATCTTTCTTAGAGATCTTCGGGGTGGTGTTCTTAAACTTGGACGTCTTGAAGCGGTTCATTCTCGGCTATTCACTGATCGTCTCGTGCCTTCCGGGTGGCGCTGGGTTGTCACACTCAGCTTTAGTGAAGCAGAATGGGAGAAATCCTGAGCGCTGATTGGCTGTGCTTCATGCGCGTCCTGTTTATGTGATGTGTAGGCCGGATAGTGAAGGCACCACCAACCCTTCACTCAGGGCTCTGGGACTAGCCTTTCACTTTCTCCTGTTTCCCTTTCTGTTTATGTACTAACTCACGCAGTTCGCTTAGTTTTGTTGGCCCACAATAGTGGTGTTACGGTCTGACATTTTCACTGTGTGATAAGTGAGTATAAAAATGTCACAGTATCATGTAATTAATCCACTATTTCGAAAACAGGTGAGAATTATTAGTTGTAGTACATAAAGTTGTTAATAGGCTCTGTTCAAAGATAAACAAAAAGATTGAATTCCCTAATCTTTCTTCTTGAAGAAAAAATATTTCTGATAATGACTTAAAAATCTCACATTTATCATGTAGTTATAAAGTGAAAGGGCGCATAGCTGCGAGGAAAGGCAGCCAAAATAATACAATCATAAAATTAAAAGTAAATCATTTAATACTTTGTGTGACTATGTTATGAGATGTATTTACTTATTTACTAAAATGTACTTATTTGCTACCTGTTGGAGACGCCTGCTCTCTAGATTATGCCTTTAAATCAGTAATGTCTTTCATGAAATTTACATAACTGACTGGAATGCACTCAAAATAAATATAGCTTTGAGACTACATTTTAGATTTGTACTTTTAAAGTGAGTTGAGCCCAAAATGAGGCTCCATAAAATTCTGAGACGCATTTCATTC
>JAQMYM010004877.1:0-11849 GCA_030014255.1 Parauchenoglanis ngamensis
GTCAAGAGAGTGATGGGAAGCAAGGGCTGAAATGAAATCAGCTTTCTTTACAGCAGACTGGCAGTTCCAGAGGCCACCTATCACCCCTATTGGAGACTGGGAAAACAGAGGAGGGTAGATAAGGTTACCTGTAGTACGGCCTCTTGATGGTGGATGAGATCTTCTGGTTCTGAGAGATGTGAGAACAGAGATGGGTTTGAGGCACATGTCAGTAGTCGAGTCAGGAGTTAAATCATTAAGTTTAGGTTCCCCGAGTTGAACGTGGTAAACTAATGCAGTCTAATGTGTCTACAACTGCTAGTAGAATGTGTTAACTAATGCACCTTCAATATATCTTAGTGAGCCCCGCCCCCAATATATATAGCTAAGTGTGTGTGTGTGTTAAATTGGCAACCTGCCCAGGGTGTTGAATAATATGCTAAAACAATTACCGTGGATTGCTGTACTAATTACTGTACTTCCTCAGCATTCAACTGCCCGAATTTCCCTCGCTTATCCGTCCCTTTCCAAGTGTGTATTAGAACATACGGTCCAAGTACTTACATTCACACTCCCTTGCTTTTTCCATGCTACATGTAAGGGTTAAGGTTTTAGCAATTTATAGTTACAGGTAATTATACACTAATGAAAACATACTTATGAATTTCATAAGAACATTATGAAATATATACTCCATTTCTATTAATTGGCTTGGCTAACTAAACGGAAACATTGCCCCAGCAAGAGAGCTGTCAATTGTAGAAAAGCACACATTTGTTGATGAAAACTGTTAGGATCTGCCCCTGGCTGCATGCATAGCGTGATCCTTGAACTCTGCTGTGCGCAGCATGCACTTTTGCTTTTTGGCATGAACCACTACTAAGGACGACAATACCCATGAACAGTTGCAGCCACCAGGATGGCCGACACACACTCCTGGGCCCTTATCACGTGAATTGTCAATTGGATGAAAGTGCATCCAATTCATGCACTCTCACGTGGTGTTTAAAAGACTCTCAGTTTCTCAATGACTTTGCGAAGCATTAGTTTAGCCTCTGCCTGCTATTGCCAAGCCTTTTGTTTATTATCTGTTATTCTGGTTCTGGACTCTGTTTTTCTGTTAGTTGGATATTGCCTTTTGCCTCCCCTGTGTTGCTTTGTTTGCCCAACATTCTTTTCGGGCATTCATTCTTGATCGCCCGACATTCTTTCTGTTTTGTGGATTACTCTTTTGCCTGCCATTGTTTTCCCTCTCCTACGGTGGCCCAGAAGGGCTAGAACCTTAAAAAAAATAAACTTTAATTAAAAAATGTCAATTTTTAATCAAAGATGTCAACTTTCAATAACAAAGTCAATTTTAAATAAAAAAGTCAACTTTAAGTAAAAAAATGTCCACTTAAAAAAAAAAGAAGAAGTCAACATCTTCATTTTTAAAGTTGACACCTTTTCTTTATTTATGTGAAACGTTGTGCTCCCTCTCTGGACACATCATCCAAAAAAAAGAGCTGCTCTGTCTTTTGATAATGTAAACGGACTGGTCTGCCTGAGTAGCTGGATCAATGTAAAAGTGGAGTAGATCCAAATACTGAATATGAATCAGAATCATCTTTATTGTCATTATAGCAGGTACAATGAATTTACGAGTGTCTTCTCTCAAGTAGATATAAAATAGTAATACAAGAAATACAGGATATAAGAAAATAATAAAATATCTGCATATCTGCAGGTAATAGTGTCAGAGAGCACAGGTCTTTTTTTTTGTTTTTTTTTTAGTGCAAGTGTGAAATGACGTAGTTATACAGAATTCCCATATCACAAAGACTGATCTGTTGAGAAATGGAATATGTTTGAAGTTCATAGCATGTGTGGTGGAAATTTGTTGATAAAACCACAATTCTCGAAGTAGTCCTTCAGATTCTCCTTCTCATGAAGCAGAAGTATACAGTGTAATGGAAATTTAGTAATAATGTAGCTCTTGTTGTGCAAAGGACCGTTGACTATACTGTTTCTATATGCGCCAGAAACGTTTTCATTGACCTTTTGTCACTTCTGCTGACGTTTTCATTGACCTTTTGTCACTTCTGCTATTCTGCAAGAATATGATGCAAGAATAGCAGAAGTGACAAAAGGTCAATGAAAACGTTTCTGGCGCATATGGCGCAAGAATAGCAGAACTGGCACTTCCTATGTTATGAGTGTAAGATAGCCTTCTGCTGAAGGCTAATAACTTCTTGCTTGCATGTACAGGGGCCGTGACCCCTGTGGTTTTTTTAACTGCTGCAGTTGCAGTGCGCACTGTTTTTCTGTGAGGGCGGGGTGGACAATCTATATATACTCACATGTAAGAAAGAGAGTTCAGAGCTCTCTCCTATTCCTCCTTTCCTATCACCTGTCTTTTCTACTTTCTTAATAAAGGAATCCTTCATGGGCAACTTGGGGCTTGGTCTGTGTCTGTTTAAAGATTTCCACAACAATTTTGGCAGCCCAGATGTGACCCACTAATCTGCGGACGGACCCTCGAATCGTGGTCTCAGACACAAAGTAAGGAAGTACGGCGGTTCGATCGTCTGTTCGCGGACCGCTGAGTTCCGAACCAGACACGAACTGAGTAAGTAGAAAAACCCTGTCTGACATTAAAACTAAAAGGAATTAAAGGGAAAGAGTGTTTGCCACGTGATTGTCGACCAAGTTTGAACTGAGCGAATAGAGAAAGAGAACCTGTGTAAAATCCACATGTGGTACAGCTGGGCTGTAAGCGTTAGTTTTTGAAGTCCTGGGGACAAAACTAACCTTTCACGAGGAAAGACGGTAGCAATTGACCACGCATGATTGCAATCTCTGACAGATGTGTTTAGAGAAGAGGAAGACACCCGGGTGCACAAAGGTAGCGAGAGATAGTTCGTCATGGTGGACAAACAGTGGCAAATACACAAAGTAATATTTTGTCTGAGAAGGAGCGAATTTTTAACATATATATCTGTGCAGAATTTCTGACTAACATACTATAGTATAACATCAAATGTTAACAACCCTTGGGAAGGGTGAAAAAAAATATTACATAATGGGAAAAGGTAAAAGTAAGCAAGAAGTGTGTGCCTATAATTCGCCTATAATTGATTATATGAAGAAAACATATGGTTCTGGTGCGCTGGAACAAATTAATGTGTGGGTTGAAGAATGTGGATTTCCCGAAAAGGGAAGTTTTAGTACACAACAGATTGAGCAATTGAGATGTTCATTAGAGAAAAAGGAAAGTAAATGGAAGTTTAGAGCAGACTGGAAGGCTTTTGGCTTATGGCAAACAGAAACACATAAGAGAGAGATGAAGCAGGCAGGGCCTCACCCTTCTCTCAGTTTCTTAAGTTGCAGAAAGACCCTGACCTGGAATCCGCCCCGCCAAGAAGACCAGAGGCAGTGCAACAACAGCTGCAGCAGCAGGCCCAACAATCGCAGGGAGCCTCCGCCCCATATCAGACCCAGATCCACCCTCCTACAGCGATTCTACTCAAGTGACATCCCCTCCGCGTCTGCGATCGGGGCGCACATACTACAGGGGTGGTACCCCTGTATGAGCCACATCAGGAGGGGAGGTTCACCCTGAGCTCGCTATGCCCATGGTTACAATATCAGGCCCGGAGGGTCCTATCTTAGTGCACAGACCTTGGACTTTGGCAGACATTAAGGAGAGTATGCAACAACTGCCAAACCCTAAGGATGTGAGTGGAAGAAAATTTGGGGAGGAACTCCTTATCTTCTGTAAAGAGTTCCGCCCCACCACGGACGAACTACCCGACCTGCTTATGGTTCGCCTGGGGGTGGACTAGTCTAAGATCTCTCCCCACTGGAAACAGGATGACCAACGCCCGAGTTCACCGGACAGGAACAGTACTACGGACCCAACCCACGTGGCCTATGTTAACACCATAAAGGACCTACAAAACCTCTTTAAAACGGCCTTCCCGGTGAGAATGGACATGACAAAAATCAGTATGTGCAAACAGAAAGATGAGGAACCGGTGTCAGCTTACCTGGTCAGATTAATGGAAATGCATGAGAGACACTGTGGTATTGAGAGACCTGCTGGACTGGCACAAGGTGACGCTCCTCCTGGAGTCTGGGAGGCCCATCCCAGAAACAGTTTCATTAATGGTCTTTCCTCACCCATCGCCGCTGTGGTCAAACAACAGTGTATTCTGTGGGAAACTGCTAATGTGACCAAGTTGGAGAAATATGCTGTACATGCTCAGAAAATATTGAATGAAAAGAATAAGAGGTGGAACGAAAAGAAGGTCAATGACTTACATACTGCCACCCTGACCATGTTCCAAGGACAAGAGGACAATACCGTGACAGAGGACGAGGAAGAGCATGTGGCGGTAGTGGTTTTGGAAGAGGAAGAGGTAGATTCTGCTTTGAATGCGGTGAAGACGGTCATTTTGTCAGAGACTGTCCATATTCGGCAGAGCACTATACGTGAGGGCAAAGGACAAACTCTCAGGCGGACTGAGGGGCCAGCGAGGGGACTTTGCTGGAACAGGGTGAGGTAAGAACACATACTACGCCCAAAACTGTAGATAAGACACATACTGATATACGTGCACACACCCAATGCAATACAACACACACAAGCCAGAAGCCAGAGACAGAACAAAAAAAGGACACTGAATGTGGGGGAAGTGAAGTAAGTGAGAAAGGTCTAACTGAGTTGTATGTGAAATATGCATGCGCACCCTTTCTTAAACTACCATGTATTGATTTGTGGGTAGGGAATCAGAGGCTAAAATTTCTAGTACATTCTGGAGCTGGCCACTCCGTTATATAACAAGGGGTGATTACACCAGTACCATCACTGTCCATAGATAGTCTGAGGTCAGTGGGAGCGACTGGTCTCGTGGCAACAGAGCTATTCTCTGTGCCACTCACCTGTGCTACACACACAGGACTACAAACTACCCATCCATTTCTAATTTCGTCTGGCTGTCCTGTAAATTTACTGGGATGAGATTTAGTGTGTAAATTGCACATTTCCCTTAAGTCATCAGACTCTGGATTACAAGTCCAGTTAGGTCAACTCAAGCTGGTCAAATATAGTCCTGAAACGCCCCTCTATGTATACGAGTCTAAACTGAATCCAGATAAAGTGACAGATGTGACTAATCATCTCATGAGGTTAGAACGATCCAGAACAGACTCATTGGGCACTGATTATAAAGAACATTTAAAACATTCTATTTTTCAGCTAAATTAGATCCTGTGACTGCAGGACTCCCACTGTGCTTAGCCCTTAAGTCAGGTGGCAGCTGCAGAAAAAGCTGTCTCCTGTTCCAGGAACATAGTAGGGTATGCTGATCTCGCTCTCTTGGTCCCACATGCTGTCTCCCTTCTCCTACTGGAACAAAAGACATCACACCTGTCAACACAGAGGTGGTTAAAGTATAATGCAGTGCTGTTAGACATGCCTAATATTACAATCAAACATTGTACTGTGATTAATCCAGCCACTCTTCTCCCAACTGAGGAGAAGACAGCGAACCACATGACTGTGTGGCACTAACTAATGAATCTTGCTCCCCTAGGGTTGATTTGAAAGATGAACCAGACACAGGCAAGAACAGGGTGGGATGTGCAGTAGTGACACAACATGAGATCCTGAAAAAGATTACACTGCCTTCTAACTACTCAGCTCAGGCAACTGAGCTCTGCAAATAGAGGCATGCAAATTGGCAGCAGACAAAACAGTGACCATTTAAACAGACAGCCGTTATGCATTTGGCGTTGTACATGATTTTGGCAAGATCTGGCAACACAGGAAATTTTTTGACCAGTTCAGGAACATACATAGCACACCACCAGCTTGTGTCTGAGCTCCTCGATGCAATTCTACTCCCAAAAGAAATTTCTGTGTGTAAGTGCTCCACTCATACCAATAACCAGGACCCTGTTTCTCTAAGCGGATGCAGCTGCTAAGCAGGCAGCCGGTGAATCACAAACCTCTAAACACATTTGCTTACAGCTTCCTGTCACCCCCTCATGTTTCCCTACTATGCTAAGTTGACACATGGGAAGACCCATATATCCCCATAAGGGATTCTCAGACTACTCTCAAAATTTTTGTGAGCATTGCGTTATCTGTGCACAACACAATGTAGGGCGTGGCAAGAAAACAGAACAAGCAGCACACCCTACACCACAACAACCATTTGAACACATACAGATGGATTTTATTGAACTGACACCTAGTGAGGGAAAGAAGTATTGTCTAATAATCGTAGACATGTTCTCCAAATGAGTAGAAGTATTTCCCACTTCAAAACAGGACACTGATGCTGTAGCAAAGGTGCTATTAAGAGACATAATTCCTAGGTGAGGAATTCCACGCAACATTTCTACTGATAACTATACACCATTTGTCAGCGCAGCGCTGAAGCCGACTGGCACATACTTAGGAATTGATCTGAGACAACAATGTGCCTACCACCCAGCAAGTGCTGGAGCAGTAGAAAGAGAAAATGGCACGCTAAAAAATAAACTGAGTAAAGCGTGCACTGAAACAGGACTAAATTGGACAAAGGTCCTCCCATTGGCACTTACACAAATGAGAATGTGCGGACCAAAACAGCCTCAGACCATTTGAAATTCTGTTTGGGCGACCACCATACATGGGAGTTGGGCCCGTGGTACATCCTTCTCCAGACATGGCATTGTGTGATGAAATGATGTTGAATTACTGTGCAACCTTGTCGTCTGCTTTATCTTCTATCAATAGGCAGGTGAAGGACGCTCTTCCAATGCCAGCGGAGGGACCGTTGCATGATCTCCAGCCAGGTGATTGGGTTGTGGTCAAGGACCACAGACGGACCAAGTGTAAAAAGCCCAGGTGGACGGGACCATTTCAGGTGCTTCTCACGACTCACACGGCTGTGAAAACGACAGGAAGGGTGATGTGGGTTCACTCCAGCCACTGTAGATGAGTTCCAGAGCCAACAGAATAACTAAAGAAGGAATGTTCATGTTCCCCTTTTCTGATTTAATTACAAAATAACGGCAAAACCCAGTTAACACATTTTTTCACCAGAGGCCATGATCATGAATTGGTGACTGTAAGATTAGCTATGATTTCATTCAAGACCAGAGTGGTAATGTGAAGTGTTGTGTTGTGTGTTGTGTGATGTGGTGAGATGATATTGTGTGATGATATTGTTCCTTATGAAAGGCTGCAACTACCAATTATTATTAATATTTTTTTTTATTTGATTATTTTTTATTTGTTTATTTTTAGGGTATTAATTGAATAATATTTTCTTGATTATTCGGTTAGTTTGATTTTTTTTAAGTCTATATACAAAATATATTTATTTAAAATATTTATTTGCAGCATTTTAATCAGAACTACTACAGAACTTTTTCTTAACTAGGCTTAAATAAATAACAGTTAATTAACTAATTACAACATTAGTGTAATTTATCAGATAATCTGTTACAGCATGAGAATATTATCAAGTACTCATGTTGACAAAATAAATGGTAATACTCATTCAGTATAAGTATTATTTATGAATGGTACTGTATGTACACTCAGACAATAAATATCAGATGCTTATTTCGCTCACTGAAACGCTATGATTGCTTATGATGATGATGCTTATTTTTCTTGCCGTGTGCGAGCACAAAGCAAATCATTTTCAATGTGTAGAATTGACTGAGATTAGGGAATTGACTCTTTTTGGGATCATCTTGTGAACCGACAGCAGCATGGAGACTTGATTACTTGACACACAAAACATACATACATTATATTTTGTATGCTAAGAATATACAGTCATTTATTAGTGCTACTAGGTTGGAAAAATAGGCTAGTTTATCTTCTTACAAACTAATTGATTCAAACAGCTTTGCTACTTGCTACCTAATAAAACATAACAAAGCAGTTATGCCCAGTGTAAGTAGGAACATCACACTTCCACTGTTCTTCATATTCCCACAAATGACTGAGAATATTGTTCACATTAAAACACAAGTTCTGTCATGAGGTCAGCAGGTCAGTGTGCTGTAGAGTTTCTATACTGTGGAGAAAGTCATATTGATGTTTCTGCTACATAATTTCAGTCAAATGTTTTTTTATGAAGTGACAGCGAACACAGTGTGTTTCATAATGCAGTTCATTTAATAATGAAATTAATTGGCAATTATTTTTGTTATCAATTTTTATTAATTTTGTTGGTTAGTTGTTGCAGTACTTATGTATTTTAAAACTGTAAACCTGCTAAATAATCCTCATTATTACTAAATGTATCAATAACCTGATTACATCTTTTTTTTCTGTAACTTTAATAGAAAACAGATTGGAAACTCCCATTTCCATTTGTGCTAGCAGGACACAAACATTCATTTATACACTGAATGCACTTTGTGTACAGAAAGGGAGGCAGAAAAACAGAGACATGATGAGATGAAGATTGAGCAGGGCAGTGAAGGCACAGAGAAAGGTTTGTGGTGGGACATGCAACTTGCTAGATTAGCCTTATTTCAGTGGTAGTGCAGTCCTGTGTAGATGTTAGGTAGTTTATACAATTTCTTTTCAATAACACTCATGGGTGTATCCATGGGCATGTTTAGTTTACCTACATTTTTTTTTACCCACTATTGCACTGGGCAAGCCAGTAAATTCACAGCTTTTTCCAAATGTTTCAATCTATTTAATTGAGGTTATAGCCTCCCAACATATATCAGCTATGGGTTATTATCAGTTTATACACAAGAGGATTTCCGACTGCATTTGAAGAGACTACACCCAGCAGAAGTTCCAGAAAGCTGCAGTGATTTCACTGCATTATTTTGCCATTTTACATTGTGGAAGTAGTCACAGGCTATGAAGGCTAGCCACTACTGTAGTAATGTCAACATTGCTGGCCAACAGACAAGCAGAATATTTTTGACGTGAACAGTAATCAACAGCAATATTTATTCAGTAAAAATCTAGCACACTTATTTCAGTGCTTAGATGTTTGTTTGTGTCACAGATTTCACACTTGCGGTGCGCACAGCATGCTCTCCGTATATCTCATAGCTCACGGCACTACAACGCACACATCCGAGTTGTACCCAAACGGTGCCGTATTGCCATCTATGGCCCCCCAGTTCCCAGCACCCTTTGCAAACCCATGTATGCACCCGTTCAATTAATGAGACATGCACTCATCTCACCGTGATTTTGTCGTGGAAACTTCATCAATAACCAAGGAAAATATACAGAGCTCCGAGAACCCAAGGAGTGCAGAAAATGTTATTGAAACAATGAAAGGCGAGGAGGTCTGCAGAGCGTTCTGAGACACTGCTCTATCTCAGCTGCTTTTATATAGAAAAAAAATACACAGATTTAGTAACATTTTGACAAATTTATGATCACATTACGTACACATTCCTTGACCTCGCTGCGATCTGACCTTCACCAATATGTCCCAGCACCCTAAGTTTGCCTACCTAAGCTATTTTAGTGCAGACACCATTAAAATTAGTTATTACCATTATTACCTTCTAATTTATACTTGGTAGCCTCCATTAATTATTTACCAGACAAAGATAACATATTAAAAAAAATATGTTCTTACTCTTTATGCCATTTCTAAGTATTTCTGATGTCACTAAGTATGTCTTCTATGTTGTGTGTATGTGTTCACCACCTGTGGACATCTGTTAGTGTTAAAGCCTGGTGTCTGCATTTTTCCCATTTTAACAATCCAAGGATACATACATGTGTTCTAATATGGTATTACTTATTAGTTGCTACTTTTGGAACAATACATACGCCCAAATTTTAAGTGTGTCTAAATATATTACGAACCATATATGGGGTAACTATTTTAAGTATTAGAGCTACTTTTAAAAGCCTACACACAGTGGTTACATGTGACCATATATGACATTGGATTATATCTAATAATGCATACATTGCCTAATACTTATTCCTAAAACTCTACAATTTCATGTGGAGCTGCCATAGTTGTTGTAGTATTTTTACTTACACCATGTAAACAGCTTCCTTTCCATATGAACTTGAGCTTAACACCATACTTTTGAGCAAATACTGAGGTTTTTATGATTAATATGCATATGTTTTCAATTATTCATTTGACATGGCTCACTTGATCCGTTTCCTTTGCCCTTTGTTGTTATGCAAATACTGAGTGTCCATGTTGTTTCTACATTCCGACTTAAAAGCATATGAACACACTGAAGTCAGAAGAACGGTTTCACAACTCGGAAAATGGGACTATCAGAGGAGCATGTGAATGCAGGGTCAGCTTGCATTAATCACAGCTCACAGCGTTTAAAGAATCTGAACTCACAGCCGCATTGCAAGGTATTTGTTTAGTGTAAGATGACTTAGATGACTACAAATCCCTTTTGTTTCTTGTTATGGTACTCGGGCATTGTTGTTGTTTTGAGATTTACTGGTTAACCAGTAAAAGGTTACTGGTTTTGCAGTTTTGGCCTGATATTTTGCTGGCTTTTTGACCATGACTCAGAATGACATTTTGTTATTAAAAACCTTTAACCTTAGATTAAAGCACAGGCATAACATAAATATCAGGACAAACACCAAACCAATACAACTGCCTGGGCACTTCACAAAGATATTTTCAGCAACATGCAAATAAAATAATGTTAAACCAGTAGCCTTAGCATTAGCAATAAGCTAATGTTATTCTGACTGCAACATCACAGAAACATGAGTTGTGTTACTGTAACCATTACAATTTTAGCTTTGTGTTTGTTTTTCCCTGAAAATCAAATCAAACAAATCAAGCAGGGGTAATTACCTGTCAAGCATAAATGTGGCTAACTCGCATTGGTTTTGAATCCATTGAACAACATTGAGCTTGACAGATTGAGAACATGCGTAGGGGAGGGGATGATTGACAATCCAGCCCACATGCCTCATGATTGGTTGTTTTGATTTGGGCGCAGTGGATTCTTTCAAATGGCACAAGTAGCCCTGGGTGGAGCCTGATTTCTTTCACAGATTTTCTGTCTCTCATACTACTGTCAGCATGTACTGACACTTTTAGCAAATATGACAAAAAGATATTTTTATACAGGTTACCTACTGCAGTTTTAGATAGTTTATTAGGAAAACCAGGCAGACAAATCCAAACCATCATTCAAAATTGTGGTCAAGAGTCAGACAAAGTCTGACTGGCAATCGGCAAACAACAATACTTGAGAAAAAATCCAAACTAATTAAAACAGGAAAAGAAAGTTAACAAACAAACAAACAAATAAATAAACAAAAAACAGCATAAGCAATAAAGAACATCTATTCATATTGAGGATGTACAGTATAGTCAAGTTCATAAGTATTTGGACAGCGACGCAGTAAGGATAAGGATCTCGAACATACATCTTATAATTTGTGTTCAGAGTGATCACAAACCCTTTTTGTCACATATTTCCATTATTGCTAAACTTTATTTTGGTGTTAAGACACCTATTATCATCAATATAGTCGAAGACGCAATATACAAAATAGGTTGTCTATGACAAGAATCAGCTATCCGGTATGGTTTCTAATTGGGCCAGAAGTAAATAGCCTGTCGACTCATTATGGGATATCCTATCTAGTCATTATGGGATATGTATGGGGGCCGGGATATCAATATCCAGGAGACTTCCAAAAAATTCTGGGTTGTTGACAATGTCAATCACTATTTGCATCTGCCAAAACTAAAAGCTTCTAAAATATTAAACATAGTTGTCATGACTTCACGGGTCGCCATCGTTACGACCGCCAGCGCACCCACTTCCGCTTCCGGACCTCCCGGTATAAACACGGAAGTCCAGAGACGCTAGTCGCTGATTCATTCTGTCGT
>JAQMYM010004878.1:0-11847 GCA_030014255.1 Parauchenoglanis ngamensis
CTTCAGCATTCAAAAGAGCCAGGGTTATTCCCATCCTGAAGAAACCCACTCTGGATCCCTCAGACCTCAGCAACTACTGACCAGTATCACTTCTCTCTTTTCTTTCTAAAATCCTTGAACGCACTGTCTACAATCAACTCTCTCTCTATCTCTCAGAGAACAACCTACAGGATCCTAATCACTCTGGCTTCAAAGCGGCACATTCCACAGAAACGGCCCTTTTGGCTGTCACTGAGAAGATACATGCTGCTAGATGTGCCAAACTGTCATCAGTCCTCATCCTCCTCGACCTTTCAGCAGTGTTTGACACGGTCAACTGCAAGACTCTCCTGTCCATTCTTAGGAGTCTTGGTATTAGTGGTTCAGCATGGCAATGGCTTGCTTCCTACTTAGAAGGCCGGTCATATCAGATGACATGGAAGGGATCCAAATCTATTCCAAGCAGGCTCTCCACTGGTGTCCCTCAGGGCTCAGTACTTGTCCTCTTCTGTTTTCCATCTATACTACATCTCTTGGTGAGGTAATATCTTCACATGGGTTCTCATACCACTGCTATGCAGACGACACTTAACTAATCCTCTCTTTTCCTCCCTCAGACAGTAATGTTTCTTCCCGGATTTCTGCATGTCTGGCAGACATCTCATCATGGATGGTAGCTCATCAGCTGAAACTAATCCCCAGCAAAACAGAACAATAGTAATTCATCCCAGCTGATTCATCCCCACATCAGGATCTTGTGATTTCCCTGGACAACTCTTTGATCTCTCCTTCGGTCACTGCATGTAACCTTGGGGTAACTATGGACAATCACCTATCTTTTTCTTCTCCTAGTGCTAATCTTTCACACTCATGCCAATTTCTCCTCTCCAACATCAGAAGGATCCGTCCATTTCTTTCCGCACAGGCCACTCAGATACTTGTTCAGTCCCTTATCATCTCAAGACTAGACTACTGTAATGCACTCCTAGCAGGTCTGCCACTGAGTGCCATTTGACCCTTGCAACTGATCCAGAATGCAGCTTCACGACTCGTTTTCAACCTTCCCAAGTTCTCCCACACCACCCCATTGCTACGCTCCCTTCACTGGCTTCCCATAGCTGCCCGGATCAGATTCAAAATACTGATGCTTGCCTACAAAGCCAAAAATGGACCTGAACCCTCCTACCTCAAAGCACTTATCACACCCCGCACTGCACCGCACTCCCTCCAATCCTCTGGCACTGCTCAACTGGTTCCTCCACCTCTCAAGATGCAAGGAAGACATGCATTTAACTCTTCTCTGTTTTGCCACTTGGTGGTGGAATGAACTTCCCCTTGATGTCTGAACAGTTGAGTCACTGGGTGTCTTCAAACGATGACTAAAGACCTACCTCTTTCAGAAGTACTTGGACTAGCACTTATTCTTCACTTTAATATTTAAAAAATAAATAAATAAAAAATTTCTCTATTACTTGCCAACAGTTTTTAGTGTGATAGTATTCTTAGCCCAGGTCCTTGTGAGCCAGTATCAGAATATATTTACTGATAGAGACTTCAAAGTACTTATGTATGTCGCTCTGGATAAGGGCATCTGCCAAATGCTGTAAATGTAAAAGTAAATGTAAATGTTTTATCAATGATCTCCCTGAACTATCAACCATGTTTACATCACCATCCACAGAACTCGATCAGGCAACTAAATGCTTAAAGTCAACATTTCGCTATACACTAGATAATGTAGCCACACTTAAAAGTAAAATAATTAGATGAAAATTGCAATGTAAATGGTGTCTATCACGGTGCTCATGCCATCACGGCATAGCTGAGGCACAAGTGCAGGATTGGGAGATGGAAGTAAAAGCAATGCAGTGTTTATTAACACAACAGGCAGCGGTACAAATATGGCAGGCAGAAGAGTAATCCAAAGTACAGAAATAGGTCATTCGATCGGCAAACAGAGTATAACAGGTAATCCAAATATGGTAGTCAAAAACACAGAAAGTTAGTCCAAAACACAATAAACAAACATGGGTATGATAACGCTCGGCAGACTACACGGGGGTAAATTCAATTCTTCGCAAAATACGAGGCGTATATGGCAGTCCTTTTAAACGTGGCTAATCTCATCTAGTTCATAGATGAGATGCACCTGTCTCCGCTGATTAGCCTAATGACTGGGAGCAGGTGCTCATGGGAACTGTAGTCCGTGAGATCTCCATCAACACACGAAAGGGCAACAGAGATGGAGAAAGCACTGAACGCGTGGCCCAGATTTCATGGCTCGCTGTGCGTGGAGTAAGGAGTGGGTCATGACAGAACCCCACCAAAAAGCGCCCAACAGGATTGCTTATCCGGTGGTCATGGACCTGTAGGGGCAGGCCTATCGCTGGTTTCTACCACACTGAACTTTTTCCATCATGAGGGCGTGGGTATAAACTCAGGCAGGAACATGGACATAGAAGCTGGCTCTGTGAGCACGGCAGGAACAAGAGATGGCTCTGAGAGTTGCGTGGGAACAGGAGCGGGCTTGGAGAGTTGCGCGGGAACAGGAGCGGGCTCATAGAGTTGCGCGGGAACAGGAGCAGGCTCAGGGAACGCGACTGGAACTAGAGCAGGCTCAGGGAGCACGACAGGAATGGGTGCTGTGACTTGAGCTGCGACAGGAACTTGTGATGTGACTTGAGCTGTGACAGGAACTTGCGCTGCGACTTGAGCTGTGACAGGAACTTGCATTGGCTCTGTGAGCGCCGGATCAGGCACTGAGATTTGCGAGGGAACAGGCACTCTGCCTGTGACCGAAACAGGAACAGGCTCCGTGACCAGAACTGGAACGGGAGCGGGTTCCATTACATTTACAGTCTCTTTGACATTTTGAGGAACAGTCTCTGTGACCTCGGCTGGAACAGTCTCTGTGATGTGTACTGGAACAGGCTCTGTGATTTGTACTAGAACAGGCTCTGTGTCTTGTACTTGTATGGGAACAGGCCCTGTGACAAGTATGGGAATAGACTCTGAGACTGGCATTGGAACAGGCATTGAGACATGTATGGGAACAGTCTCCTTGACCTTGACATGAGCAGTCTCCATGACCTTGATGTGAGCAGTGTACTTGACCTTGACATGAGCAGTCTCTTTGGCCTTGACTGAAGAGGGCTCTGATTCTGGCCTGGTGACTTGAACTCATAAGCTCCATGAGAGCGACTGTGGCTTGAACTGGAGCGGAACTAGGAACAGAGTCCTCATGAGCAACTTCAGCTGAGGCAGGATCGGAACGAGAAACAGGAACAGGAACAGACTCTTCGTAAGCGACTTTGGCTGGAATGGAAGCAGTACTAGGAACAGGAACAGACTCCATGTGCATGACCTTGGCCATAACTGAAGTGGAACTAGGAACTGGAACAGACTACTCGTGAGCAGCTTTGGCTGGAACAGAAGTGAGCTCTGGGAGAGAGACTGCGACTAGAGTTGCTTCTGACACTTGTGGCGATCCAGACTTAGGTTCAGGCAGCATGTGTGTCACATGCTCTGGCGAAGAGGGAACAGGAACAGGAACGGGCTCCGTGGGAGCGACTTTGGCTGGAACAGGAGCGGGCTCTGGAAGACAGACTATGACTAGAGTTGCTTCTGACCCTTGTGGCGATCCAGACTTGGGTTTTGGCATAATTTTTGACACTGGCTCTGTTGACGGTGTCGCCCCCAGTGCGGTTTTGAACTTTGGTGTGGACTTGGGCTCTGGTGTGGACTTGGACTCTGTAGCAAACTTCAACTTTGGCTCTGGCGTGGACTTTGGCTCTGGCATGAACTTGGGCATGGTAACCTTCTTTTCGGACATTTGAGGGGGCTTAGGAGCGATAGCCTCTTCTTAAGCCATTAGAGGGAGCTTAGGAGCGAAAGCCTCTTTTTTGGCGATTAGAGGGAGCTCAGGAGCAGTTACCTCATTCTTTGCCTCTGGAGGGGGCTCTGGAGCGGTTGCCTCCTGATTACAAGCATCATAAAACATGCCAAGCGCTTCTCCAAAGTCTTTAGGAGTTTGCACAAACGGATGCTGCATGGAGATAAGTTCCTCCAGGAACATGTATTCAGGTCCTGTGAGCCATCAGATCATGCACTTTACCCATATTGGGACTGAAGGTTTAGGCGCCATCAAGCTCTCCCGGAAGAGTCGGCAGTGGAGCAGGAGGACGGTAGGAGTTTCCTTCACCCCATCATGCGGCTCAGGTGGCTCCATCTCCCACTGTTGAAAAAACAGGGTTGGCATGGTGGTCATACAGCCATTCTGAATCCACGGAGATCCTGCTGCGTCTCCGTTGTGGCAAAGCATTCTGTCACTGCATCCATCGCGGCATAACTGAGGCAGGATCGGCAGATGGAAGTAAAAGCAATGCAGTGTTTATTAACACAACAGGCAGAGGTACAAAGACGGCAGGCAGAAGAGTAATCCAAACTACAAAAATAGGTTGTGCGATCGGCAAACAGAGTATAACAGGTAATCTAAATACGTGAAAAAAAAACACAAAGTTAGTCCAAAACACAGTAAACAAACATGGGTATGATAACGCTTGGCACACTACACGGGGGTAAGTTCAGTGCTTCGCAAAATACGAGGCGCATATGGCAGTCCTTTTGAACGCAGCTAATCAGTTCATAGATGAGATGCACCTGTCTCCGCTGATTAGCCTAATGGCAGCAGGTGCTCATGGGAACTGTAGTCCATGAGATCTCCGTCAACACGCAGAAGTGCGCGTCTCCGCAACAGAGATGGAGAAAGCACTGCGCGCTGAAAGAAATTCCGGCGGAGAAATTCCGGAAGGAGTGGGTCATGACAGTGTCAAACTAAATTAGTAGTATTCCCATTCCTTCCAGACTGGAAGGAGAAACTCCTAAGCTATTGACCTTTTGCAGTCATATGACTATGGTCAAGTGACCTGCCATATTGGACAGTAAGTTACGAGACTTTAAAGATAGCTGCAGTACACATATAAGAGCGTGCTACTACTTTGTTGTCCATTTTATTTTTCTTCATTGGCACATTATGAGTATTTTGGTAATGTAAAAATGTCTATGGCATTGTTTAATGAGGTGAGTCACGTTGAAGGTGATCATAAATTAAGATATTTACAAATTATTTCGATAAAAGGACTAAAACAGGATTCATACTCATTGCCTCAGGGGTTCACCAATTAGATTAAAGCTACAAGCCTACCTGATTTCTCAAGGAATGAACCATTACATTGTAAACATCATATCACTGAAATTATGTTAAAGCTTACAAAAGCCTTGATGCCTACCAGTATTTTGCTGCAGGTTGAGTGACATGTGTGTGGTGCCATTGCACAGATGACAACCACCTCTTAATGGTAAATGTAAGACAATGTATACAATGTATAGCCTATATTGTAAGCCTTTTTCACACAGTTTTAGTAATCAAACACCAGGACCAGTTTTTATCAGTTTTTATCTGAAAATCACAATTACATGATTAATGCCTGTCAGTCTTGTAAAATATTTTAGAAGTTGGCTGGGGACATTCAAATTGGTAACACACATTAAAATAGTTTGTGTTAGGTAAAATTCTTAGGCTACATTTTATATCAGTATTTTTCTAGCCACTAACTTTAATTTTGATTTATTGTGTCGTGTTTCCCAAGTTAGCATATCAAGTGACCCGAACCCAGCACCCTACCAGCTTTCGTAGCCCACTTGCCTGTCCCATTGCCTTCTGTGTCTTTACTTTCACACCTTTACACTCCTGACATACACACATTAACATACACACACATTCAGACACAGACACACACACAGACACAAATCCTGACATACACACTCTAATATACCATACAGGCACACACACATTAACTTGACCCTATTTTTAAAATATGTTATTTGTAATTGCACTATCCAGTGCGGTCCAAATGAGGATGAGGATGAGGTCCTATTGAGTCTGGTTCCTCTCAAGGTTTCTTCCTTTAGTTATCTCAGGAATTTTTTCCTTGCCACCGTCGTTGTCGCCGCAGGCTTGCTCATTGGGGATATAGATTTATATAGATAAATTTATATAGATACGTTTAAATATATAAATTTATAGATTCATAAATTTCTGTTGTTATAGTGCTATACAAATTCAATTGCACTCACACACCCCCAGAAGAACATTCACACCTAGACACCTATATGCTAAACACGCCCCCACACACGTCCCCTCACACAGAGATGCACAAACACACACGTACACACACCCAAGCTACTGTATATAAACTTGTCTGTCACAATAAACTTTGGATTTGAGCATACACCTACATGCTGTGTCTGTATGTCTGCTTGATCCCCGGATCCGAAACTTTCAACCCACAGAAGTCAGATCAAACCTGAGAGAGCGAAATCGTCGCCGGTACAATTTTGTTCTAACAATTATAGATTGCATTTTAAAAGTCTAATATCATTTGAGATTTCTTTTTATGATATTATGGTTTGTGTGAGTTAGCCCGTGCAGGGTCTGCTGCTGTTTTACCCCTTAGTCCCCAGTGTGGGTTTGGCACTGGAAATTGGCATGTGCTTTTTTTTTGTGTGTGTGTGTAATATTTTATAATACTATTGATACTATTGTGTAATATTGTATAGAATAAAAAAAGTTTCAGATTCATCTTAAAATTTATTGACATATTTATTAATAATAAATATGTTACTAAGTAATTTAAGCTCTTAATTTAGCAATCGGTTCAAACCAAGGCTGTAAAAAATCCCTTTGTACACAAAATGTTCTGCCACGACAGGGAGCTTCTACCCAAACTTACATCTGAAACTGAAATGTAGACAACACTTTCACCAGGCTGGCTTGAGCCAGTATCAATAACTTCATTCAGTACAATGTTGGTACCCTAAACATCAAGTGAACATGAAAAGGATATAAGATGAAAGGTGCTGTTCTTAGACACCTTTGTTCATGTGAAGCCTGTGTACATGAAATTTGTACATGCTATACCTTAAATATCACACTCAGTGTAATGGGGCCTTAAAAGTTGCAAATTGTCATGGATCTACTCCTCGCGGTGCACACTACGTGCTTCAGCATCACCTGCTTTGTATTACAGCTGATTGCTGCTCGTTAACTTGAGCCGATCAATAGACTTGCTCGTGGACGCTATAGTCGTGGGTTATTGTGCTATTCTGCAAGTGTTTGGGATGTTATGCTTCAATTATGGTTCGTTTTTGTGCCTCGTCAGTACCTGTTTCTGCCTTGCCCATTTATGTTTTATTTTGACGTTTAATTTACTTTTGTTTTGTGGAGTACCGGTCTTTGTATGTTTGAAGAGCACTGTAAATAAAACCTTCACCTGTGTATGCATACTGCCATCGCCCCTGGCCCTAACAGAATAACTTGCCATCTACATGGATGCAGCAGGAGTTCAGCGGGCCAGTGCCAGGAGCAATGTGCCAAGCCTCCCTCCGCTCATAAAGAATTGAATCACCCCAGCACTCTATGACAGCGTGGAGTTCCCACAGAATGTTTTTTTTTTTTACTACACTGTCAATTATGCTATGAGAACTTGGGGACTAAACCCACAGATGACGTCTGGGTGAGGTGCATAATCTACTGGCCCACAGGGTCCAGTATGTCAGTTGGTGGTACATTTACTCATTCTGGAACATCCATATCTCAACAACCCTAGAGACTTTGGAGACATGCTCAAAAGGCTCCTCTTGGTCCACAGTAAGGAAGCTCACCTAGATTTTTTTTTTGGGGGGGGGGGGGTATATCCAGTAAAAGCTGCATGCAAGTGTACATGGTGGCCTGCACTCCAGAGCGCCCTCTGAAGTCTGAGAGGATGGCCAGCACACTCCAGAGCTCCCTTGGCAGGCTGAGAAGATGGCCTGTGATACAGTCCTTCTGCAGCAGATTGAGATGGCCTGTGTCCTATCGCTCCCTCCAGTGGCCAAAGGGGAGGCCAGTGCTCCTGTGCCCTCTCCAGAGGCAAAAAGCGAGGTCTGCACTCTAGAGCGTGCCCCTGGCTTTGAGAATGACTTCACTGCCCCACCCCACGGCTTCAAGAATGACTTTGTTGCACCACCTCAAGGCCTCTGCAAATGCCTCTGTGTTGTTGTCACACTGCCCCTGGCCTTAAAGATATTGTCAGTACTGCTGCCGGAGTCCCTGCCTTAGTCCCTGCACCATGCCCATAGCTAACACTGGATCCATTCCTTTACCTGAGCCCATGTATTTGCCCATGCCTGAATCTATGTCGAACCCATGCCTAGGTCCATGTCAGAGTCTGTATCTGAGTCCACACTAATGCCGGTGTCCAAAGCCATGCCATGTCTTCGCTGCAATGCTTTCCAAAAGTCCCAGAGATGTTCAGTGTCAAGACAGCTATAATCCAGCTATACTAGCAATAATTAATGAGACCTCTTCACCACCTGGTGAAACGTCTTCACCAGCAACACCATGCTGGTCCACCAGATAAACCAGCACCAAAGCAGCTTTAACCAGCATACACCAAATTGGAAATCATGCTCGTCTCTGCCAGGTTTTTTTTTCAGCAGGATTAAACTACTAAAATATCCATCCACCCATTACCTATACCGCTTTATCCATCTATGTCACGGGTAAGCTGGAGCCAATCCCAGCATCTTCGGGCAAGAGGCCAGTCCACCCCTGGGGAAAGGGGTACACCCCGGGCATGTCGCCAGTCCACCACAGGGCCAACACAGACAAACAACCACACACGCTCGCATCCACACCCATGGGAAATTTAGAGTAGCCAGTTGACCTAATCTGCATGTCTTTTGGACTGTGGGAGGAAACCGACGCATGCACGGGGAGAACATGCAAACTTGCTGCACAGAAAGGCACCCTGGGTGACCCAGGGATCGAACCCAGGACCTTCTTGCTGTGAGGCAACAGTGCTAACCATCACACCACCGTGCCACCCTTACAGAAATATTGAATAATTAAATATTGAATAATAATTAAATATTGAATAATATCCATTGTCCCCTGGCTCAATTATATTGACAGATACAGTGATGTTATAGAGTGATTAATTAATCTTTATTATGGGTATAGCGTATGTCACTGTGAACTGATGTGAGTGGGTTTTAGATTTGGCCTGTTCAATTTATTTCAGCAGTAAGAAGTATATTATTAATATTTTGCTTTCAGATTTCCTGTGTGAAATGAACTTTTTAAAAATGTAGATGCTGTATGCTTTCATTTATATAATAATAATAATAGTAATAATAATAATAGTTTCTTAAATTATGTTTCAATAAATGTATTTTTATTTGGCTTAATGCTTTACAGCATCTCTTTAAACTTGATTGATTTTGCCATATTTTAAATGAAAAGGAAAATAAAACCATTTAGCCAATATACCCATAGATACTGTGAATTGATGTATTTTTGTTTGTTACCTATTTATTTAAAATGATTGTTTTGTAGAACATGAAATGACTTTGGTTGTGTTGGAGCTCCTGGAAGCTCTTTTTCCAGTTTCGGTGCTGTTACTGCTAAGTGTTTAAAAGCCGCACCCCTAAAATTTTACATGCAGATTAACGATGGTTTCAAGAATAGCTTAAATGCAGTTGCTTCTTGAACATGATTTAAAGACTACTATTCTCGCTATGCATTTCGCTGTTCACAGCGCTGTGGCACGTGCTTTCAGTTTCATGCCGCTACGGGACTTCATTTTCGAGGCTGCTTTGCAGTCCAGCATTAGTGCAAACCTTATTGACTCCAACTGAGGCTCATCTGTGATTTCCATGACTCTCCACTTTTGTTGAGTTCCAGTCATTGTGCCCATTCCAGTTCCAGTTATGGACCCTGTTCCATTTCCATTCACGGAGCCCATTCAAGTTCCACTTGCGGAGCCTGTTCAAGTTCCAGTCATGGAGCCCATTCCAGCTCCAGTTTCCTCAGATACAAAGCGCGTTCTAGTTCTAGTCACCACAGTCAACCTCTTGAGTTCCAATCACGGAACCCACTCCAGTTTCAGTCACTGAACCTGCTCCACAGCCTCACAGCCAATTTTCACAGCCCCAGAGCCAGTCCCAGTCTTGCAGCATGTAGAGCCAATTCCAGTCTCGCAGCCTGCTCCAGAACCAGTTCCAGTCTTGCAGCCTGCTCCAGCTCCAGTCAGCACAACTGCTCCAGCTTCAGTCATGGAGCCTCTATCTGTCCTATTTCCTGTGCTTGTTCCAGTGCTTCTACCTGTTCCCATGCTGGTTCCCATGCCCCATGCTTATACCACAGCCCACGCTCAGGTCCATGCCTGCTCTCCTTGCCTGCCTGCTCTCCTCACCTGTCATACTAATGTTCACACTGCCCACTCCATGCCCATATCTATGCCAAAGTCTCTGTCTTTGCTCACACCCATGTACATGCCCATGCCACAGACTGGTACTGTGTCTACCCTACAGCCCTACGTGATCTGTTGCACTGTGATCTGCACTTCTGGGTTCACAGAGAGTTTAACATTGTTTCTCAGGCAGCGCCATGGTCCTGCATAAGTGCATGCCTGAGGAGTTTCAGGGGAGGCTCATCAGAGCCAGATAGTGAACAGGATTTAAGGACTACTACTCTGGCTATGCTTTTCACTGCTCACAGTGAAACATGACTCTGTCTGTTTCAGTTCGGCAGGAAGCATTGTTCATTGCAAGTTGCAAGCAAGGGACTTCGGCATTGTTTTATGTTAATTGATTCCAGCTGTAATCTCATTATCAGCAAACATGGTCCGCTGGATATCTGTTTGAGTATGTTCAAATAGTAATTCATGCTTATGGACATATACAGTAATTCCATGTCTCTTATATGGCCAGTATAGGTCCCGTTTTGTGCATTTCCACATTTTGTTTCTGTTTATTCAAGTTCAGTCTTAGCTTTTGTGCTTATGTACTCTGTTCCTTCATTTTTGGTTTTGGTCTTCCCTGTGATTACATCCTGCCTCCCCCTTATCTGACAAGTTTTCAGGTTTTGGTGCATACAGAGAATTCATAGGCCAAATTTAATGGAATAATTGAATGATCAGATGGTATATGGGCCCATGTTAACAGTTATATTATTAGTTATATTAGCCCAATATTAGCTAACACTAGGTAATATATAACACCAACTCACACTGTGTCTTAAGTTTTGTCAGTATATGCAAAATGACTAAATAAAGCAGGGAAAACAACTATCATTGCCCTTCATAAAGTACAAGTGCAAGGCTGGATTCAACTCGAACCCCAGATTCAAATCAGGGTAGTCAGTTGGGGGCCCATGATGGCTCTGGGGGCCTAAGTGGTCATTTAGTATGCTTATGCCAAGGGCTGTCCCTGGGTAGGCAGGTATGAATGAATAAGTCATAGCAGCATAGCTAGTGATCTATACATGTCAGTGCTAGGTTAACCCTGCAACTAATGTTCCTGCAAACCCTGCGAATAATGTTCCTGTGGTCAAAAACTAACAATTGGCAAAGATCAAATTGAAGGCATGACAATAGATGTATTGTAGCCCACCATCAAAGTGCATTTATGATAGTGTCTGGTTGATGTATTTAGTTTTAGAGGCAAACAACCATATGGTCTGAATAGTAACTACAACCCAAATTCCAGAAAAGTTGGGACATTCTTTAAATTTGAATAAAATGAAAAACAAAGACTTTCAAAATCACATGACCCAATATTTTATTCACAACAGAACATTGATAAATGTTTAAACTGAGAAATTTTACAATTTTATGCACGAAATGAGCCCATTTGAAATTTGATGCTTGCTACAGGTCTCAAAATAGTTGGGACAGGGGCATGTTTACCTTGGTGTAGCATCTCCTCTTCTTTTCAAAACAGTTTGAAGACATCTGGGCATCGAGGTTATGAGTTTCTGGAGTTTTG
>JAQMYM010004879.1:0-11846 GCA_030014255.1 Parauchenoglanis ngamensis
CGGTGTGTTTTATTGAAGTCTGACACACCAAACACACCAGCTGTTGATCGTCCAGACAGAAGAGTTTGAGTTTCTCACTGTGCAGACTGCAGACTGTTTCAGACGCTGATGAAGATCTCTGACTTCTCTCCTGTAAGAAAGTCTCACACAGGTTCTTTAAGGCCAGATTTCTGGGAGGTTCCTTCTTAGACGACTTCCTCCTACAAACAGGACATTCTCTGGATCCTTTGGCCTCCCAGAACTTCTGCAAACACACTTTACACACACTGTGACTGCAGCGCAGAACAACAGGATCACTGAAGATTTCACAGCACACAGGACAGGACAAATCCTCCTCCAGAAACTTAGAAGCCATTTTATTTTGCTGCTGTTGTTGTTCTCTCCAGTCCGAATGCTCAGAGTTTCACTTTCACTTTGGTAAAAAGTAATCACACCCTGATTTCAGGTTTGTTTAAAGTTAATACACGACTTTGTAGGTCCAGTTAGTGATCACTTCCTTTCACAGAGCTGAAAATGAGACTCAGAATTCTCCATAAACTGAGAATAAAACTAAACTCACCAGAGCAGAACATTGCAAAAGGACTGCAGTCGTCCAGATTCGACACTTCCTTAATAGGAGGAGTTTTAGAGAGACAAGTTATGACCTGTTATAGTCTCATTGACAGCAGAAACAGCAGATAAAGCTTACTTATGTTTAAATACTGACTACGAGTTCATTAACAGCGACTGGTAAAGATTTAACCAGAGATCAGTTTCACAAAGCCCAGAATGCTCCAATCACAAACAGGATGAACTGGATCTCAGTCAGCAGAGTGCAATCTTATAAAGAGCAAAAATACTGCACCTTATCCTCAAACCTGAATTAGGAAGACATTCAACTCTAACTAATTAATTTAAAAAATTATTTTATTTGTATAGTGCTTTTAACAATGGACATTGTCACAAACAGTGTTAGAGAAGCCAGTTTTCTAAATGTTCTAAATTTTAATTTAAATTCTTCTCTAATGATCAAGGTAGTGACAACAGTGGCAAAGAAAAACTCCCAGAGACAAAAAAGGAAGAAACCTCAAGAGGAACCAGACTCAAAAGGGAACCCATCCTCATCTGGGTGACAACAGATAGTGTGATTATAAATCATTTTTCTTCTATAACTGTATACTTTAGTAAAGCAGTGCTAAGTGTGTTAAAAGGAACTTGAGTGTGAGAGTTATATGTTAATTACTGGCCTGTCTCCTCTAAACAAAGGACATTCTGTCATGAAAAGTTATATGAGAATTGACAAAGGAAATAACGCATGAAGCAGGAGTTTCAAATGAAATGTTCAAAATTTTGTTTAACATTTATAATATAAGCTAGCTCCTGAATCAATGTTTTTGCTTACCTTGCAGTTGAAGTGAATTGGCAGTTTCTCTCCATGCCTTCTCGTTTGATACTGAGAACTTGACTTGAGTTATTGAGTATTAGTTTTATGTTAATGTTTCTCATATCAAATTGAAATTATCAACTGTTCAGTGATGGAGATTTAAGTGTAAACTGTTCTTAGCGATTGCTGAAATCCACATCCACAGCCATCTTAAATGTGTTTGTATGGTACCATTCACTGTAAACGCATGGTGATCTGTAAGCAGAGACCCCATCTGATGTCTGAGGCAGAGGCCCCATTTATACTTAGTATTAAAATGCATCTTGGACGATCAGATCACAACTGGACAGTGCTAAATACAACTGTAAACGACATCCAAGATGCATTAAAGACACATTCACTCAAACCACTTGCCAAGGTGGTTTGGGAAGCATTTAACCACATACCTTCAGAAGTGTAAATGCTAATGCATCCCGATGCATCCCCAACATGGCTGTAACAGGAAAATACATCATTAATGTTGGGTGAAGTGCTTGTTTTGGTGACAGCCCAACACTCTAGAAAAAAATATAGAGGCGTGGATGTACATGGTTGGAGTACCTTTTGATAGTGTATGCATACTTTTCACCCTGTGTTGATTTCAGAAAACTAAACTAAAATAAATTAAATCTTGTGCACCAAATTTTTGTTCTTCTTGTGATATATTGCTGGTTATATTTTGAAGGCTTCCAAGATTGTGTGTCATGAGTGGCAGGCTGTTGTAACAGCTCCAACCTTTTTTCTTTGTTAATGTTTGTTTTGGGCTGTTTTCATGCTTTTTTCAGTCACTAATCTCGGTCAGGTACGTGCACCTATGGATGCATAACTGTTGCATTACTGCAGTAAAGACATCAGAAGGTGCCCAGAATCTGAAGACAGGGAGGGGGCAAACAATCTAAATCTTTTTCAACAGATTTGATGTTGCTTCCACTACCACATCAGGCCTCACCCACCAGAGACCAAACCTGTCGGTGTTACCTCTCCAGCTCCCTCCTTCCCCAGTACCCCAATGATGATATCAGTAGCACCCTTCTCACACTACACCATCCCCCTCCATTTCACATCAGGGAAATGAACCCCCCCCAACACCTCACCCTTCAACAGTCACCCCCCAGACTCTCCATTACAACAGATAAGGTGAAGAAGGAGCTGAGGAAGATGAAAGCAAGGAAGGCTACAGGCCCCAATTGTATCAACTCCAGACTGCCCAGGGAATGTGCAGGTCAACTCTGTGGGGTCATTATGCACATTTTCAACCTTAGCCTCAGTCTGAAGAGATTCCCATGCCTGTGGAAGACCTCCTGTGTGGTTCCTGTCCCCAAGATTACACATCCCAGGTAGCCCAACCACTTCAGGCCAGTAGCCTTGATGTCCCCTCTGAGGAAGAGCATGGAGAGGATCAGACTCAACCACCTTCAACACCCAGTGAGCAGTGAACTCTATCCCCTTCAGTTTGCATATAAACCGGGTATTGGCGTGGAGGAAACAATCATCTTCCTTCTTCATAAGTCCCTTCCTCACCTGGAGAACACTGGGGGCACTAAACAATACAGCCATACGTAAGCTGGAAGGTGTTGGAGTAGACCGCAACCTGGCAGCATGGATCATTAACTACCTCCCTAACAGATCTCAGTATGTGAGACTTCATGTTTGTGTTTCTGATATGGTAGTCTGCAGTACGGGGTCTCCACAAGGTACAGTGCTCTCCACTTACCTTTTCACTATGTACACATTGGACTTAAGACACAACACAGACAGCTGTCACTTCCAGAACTTCTCCAATGACACAGCCATTGTTGAATGGGGACAAAGGTGATGGTGATTGACTTCTGCTATTAGGTGACATTGTTTACACTGGTGAACATTCAGGAAGTGGAGATTGAGGTTGCATTAGTCTACAAATATTTGGTTGTTCACCTTAATAACAATCTGGACTGGTCGCATAATACAGATGTCCGGTACAAAAGGGCCAAAGATGTCTCCACCTTCTAAGAAAACTGTGGACCTTTGGTTTGTGCAGGACACTGTTAAGAACTTTCTATGACACAGTGGTAGCATCTGCAATATTTTATGCCTTTGTCAGCTGGAACTGCAGGAGCTCAGTGAGAGACAAGAAGAGGAGAAGAGGAGAATGTTAGCCAAGCTTACATCCATCATGGACAAGTCCTCTGACCTCCCCTACTTGGGGGGTGTTATGTGTGTGTGTATCCGGGCAAAGACCTCAGATGTACCTGGAATCTGTTGGAGCCACTCTCCAAGTGTGGGAGTCACAGGACCTAATGCTCCTATTACCACTGGGACCATTTTGGACTTCACCTTCCACATCTGTTCCAGTTTTTTCTTCAGGCCTTGATACTTCTCAGTCTTCTCATGCTCCTTCTTCCTGATGTTACTGTCAGCTGGGATTGCCACATCTATCACTACTGCTGTTTTCTGCTCCTAATCAACTACCACTATGTATGGTTGGTTGGCCAGCAGCTGCTTATCTGTCTGGAACTTGAAGTCTCACAGGATCTTAGCTCTGTCATTCTCAACCACTTTCACTTGGGACTTGGGAACTTCTAGCCCATACTTGGCACAGATGTTTCTGTACACTATCCCCACCACTTGGTTATGCCTTTCCATGTATGCTGTCCCAGCTTGCATCTGGCACCCAGCTACTATGTGTTGGACAGTCTCAGGGGTGTCTTTGCACAGCCTGAACCTTGGGTCCTGTATAGGTAGACCCCTGTCTCTACAGATCTGGTGCTTGGGCCTGTTCTTGTACTGCCATGATCAGAGCCTCTATGCTGTCCTTCAGGCCTGCTTTTTCTATCCACTGGTAGGATTTCCTGATGTCAGCCACTTTCACTAGTCAGTGATACATTCCATGGAGGGGCTTGGTCTTCCACAATGCTTTCTGTTCCTTCTTGCCATAATCTGTCTTCTGCTGCCTGAGATCCTCTTTCATCACTTCATCCTGTGGGGTCATCTTCTTAATGTATTCACAGATGTTCCTTGTTTCATTCTGGATAGAGGCTCTGACACTCACTTATCCTTGCCCCCCTTCTATCTGTTGTTCATAGAAGATCAGGGAGCTGGACTTCAGGTGGAACCCTCCATGCATCGTGAGGACTGTCTGTGTCTTGACACCCGTGGCATCTATTTCCTCCTGTGACCAGCTCACTATTTCAGCTGGGTATTTCGTCATTCGTGTTGATGGTTTGGATCTTATTCTTACCACTGAGCTGGCTTCTGATCACTTGTCTGACCCTCTGGATATATTTGGCTGTGGCTAATCTCCTTGTAACACCATCCTGATTCCCATTGACCTGTAGAATACCAAGGTACTGGTAGCTGTCCTGTATATCTGCTATTTTGCCTTCTGGTAACTCCACTCCCTGATCATCCTCTCACTTGGCCACAATGCATCCACATTTATCCAATCTGACTGACATCCTGATGTCCTCACTGTAGATTCTGGTGTGGTGGATCAGTAAGTTTATGTCTCACTCACTCTTGGCATACAGCTTGATGTCTTCCATGTACAGAAAGTGGCTGATGGTCACTCCACTGAACCGGTTTCCATATCCACGCTTTGTTATGATGTGGCTGAGGGGGTCCAGGCCTATGCAGAACAGCAGTGGGGACAGTGCATTACCTTGGTATATACTGCACTTTATGGTGACTTGTACGATGGCCTTGGAATTCCAGTGTTGTTTTCCACAGCTGCATTGATTTCTTGTTGAAGTTTATCAGTACCTTGTTAGGCTTGCATAGTGCCAATCATTCTAGTATCCAGGTGTGGGAATTCAAATCATAGGCCTTCTTGTAGTCAATCCAGACTGTGCTCGGGTTGGTCGGCCTAGTCTTAGAGTCTTGAGTGATTACTCTATTGGCCAGTAGCTGGTGTTTTGATTCTCTGGTGTTCCAATTCCTTTCTGAGCTTTGCTCATGTAGTGACTAATATGTCTGCATAGCTGATCTTCTATGATGCCTGAGAGGAGCTTCCATGTTATGGAGAAGCAGATTATTGGCCTGTAGTTGGATGGCAGTGTGTCCTTTTTGGGGAACTTTCATGATCAGGATTGCCCTACTTTATGTTAGCCAAGCTGGGTGAGTGCCTGTTGTTAGCCGCTCACTCATTTGAGCTACCAGGCAGTCATGGAGTGCTGTTAGCTTCTTCAAGCCTTTGGTGTGTGTCATGTCAGGTCCAGGTGCTGTCCAATTCTTAATGCCTCGGTGCTGGATATCGGCCTTACATCTAGTGACTGTTTCTTGTTCAGGGAGATTGCTATGGTCAGCTCTTTTGTCTTGCAGCCACTTGGCATTTTGTTATGTGATGCCTCATTCTCCCATATGTTCTTCCAGTATTTCTCAGTCTCAGTTCTGGGTAGATCTAATCATTCTCTGCTGTTATTCATTTGAAGCTTTGAATACACCTGAGATTGTTCTTTGGAGAACAGACCATTTATTCCTTTGGCTTCTGCTTCCCTGGTGTATCTCTTCTATCTTGTTGCCAAAGCTGTGAGTCTTTGCTTGGCAGTCTCCAGAGCCTCACTTTTGGACATCTTCTTGTACTTCTTCATGACCCAGGATCTGTCTTTCATGACTCCTTTCTGCACTTCTGCAACCCTGCTGATGTCCCTCTGGTCTTCCTTGATCTTGGCTTCCAACTTTCTTCTCCATGGTGGGACCTCTACATTCTTGGTCATGATCCTGTACCCAAGCATCTCCAGGATTACAGTGGCAGTAGCATATACAAGCTCACTGGTTTCAGTGAATGTGTTGGTGGATATATTGAGCAGTGCACTGTTAAGTTTCTCATGTGCACAAGAAAGTGATGCGCCCGAGGAAGTTTCTGGTGCACATGATTTTTTGCTTGCCCATGTCTCTTTAGGGGCTCTGTAGTAAACAATGGCTTCTGTGAGAGGATTTAAGGGTGTACTCACACTTGGTTCAACTGCCCTGAACCGCCCCTGAGTTTTTTTGTCTATAAGGTTAAACCAAGCAAAAAGAGTGATGATGAGAACACCGAAAATACATTGTGTCTTTGAAACGCAGCACACTGGTGATGTGGACACCAGTTTAACCTTGTATCTGTGCTCCCATATAAAAGACAATGATCTCACTCCATAGTTTTTACATTGAGCATTATTTTGGGTAAAGTAACACATGGCCCTATCATATGTAGTACAGATTTATAAATTATGATCTGCAGTGATTTTCAGTAAATCATGTTTCATGCATAAGAAGATTTTATGGAAGCAGCTAACATTGCAGGAGGAATTTGCAGCTTTACTCACAGATTACAATCCATGTCCATCAATAAAGTGAGAGCCAGACCCATTATTAACCCTAATATTCTCCAATTAATTTAAAAGTACACATGATAGAGTTTGAGTTCAGACCCAGGGGCACAACTTCCAAGCAGCCCAAAGAGCGGTATAGAGCGATGACACTGGTCAATCGATCTGGTCTATGGGGGTCAAACACACATGGGAGGAGTTCAGATGGCCTAGTGTGAGTACCCCTTAAGGTTTTTATAAATGAACTCGACTCCGAAATGGAAAATCAAGTAGGGGACACCGAACCTCCAGTTTCATAAACAAGACAACAGATGACCATTTCAGAAAGGTAATTTTAAACTTACTTTTTAATCCTATGTTTTAGGGACATTGTTTTTTCTTTACAATACTTTTCCAAAACAGGCCTGTGTTACTAACTGCAGGGCTAAATATACCATAAGCTATATGCCATACTAGATATTACTGTGATAGTGACCAAATGTGTGATTTTACTATTTAAAAGCGTAGTGTTTACAGCTGACTGGAAATGAATGGTAAGTGCTTTGACAGTTTGCCAATATGATAGATTATTCTAGGTGATGCTGTAAAGAGTAAATAAACTGTTGTGCAAAATAATGCTCTGAAGCATATCCTCTAGTATGATTGTTGTTGAGAAAACAGACATTTCTGCAACTTTTTACACAGCTACAAATATATGTATATATACATACAAATTCCATACAAATTCATGTTAAATCAGAGCTAGTTTAATGTTTTTCCACCAAAGTGACACCAAAAGTGTGTAAACATTTAGGACATTAAATTACACTAGTGATTTCGACTGCTAGCACATAGCTTTGCTACATTTTGGCAGTCTATCCCTGAGCTAAAATACCAGCTGTCATAACTATGAAGTGGAGTAAAAGAAATACTATAGAATGGCTTTGCTACAGTTTTCATGTCTCTGTTTTTATGACATCCACTTGCTTGTGTTCATGTGAGACAAATATTCCTGAAACCATACACATATAGTAATTACATAGTTTTTATATATTGTACGTTTGATGTTTTACAGTGCCGCTTATGAGCAGGGGAGTGAGAGGAAGTTTTATGGAAGCATCATTAATTAAATTGCAATGAGTTACTGCACCTGAAGCTAAAATTGCTGAAAAGTTAAGATATAAGTTGAGAAAGATGGTAAAGTTGAGAAGTAGCACCTTATATAGGAAGGATTTCTTGAAGCTGTTATTCAACCAGAACACCAGATTTGTCGTATTTATTTGTCCCTTGTATTGGTAAGCAAATAGTTGAATCTATTAGCTGAATCTTAACCTAGTGTTATTTCATTGTACCAGGTTTTATAGCAATAATTAAATGTTCACAAAAAGATAAGGGAATGGACTTGTTAATGCTAAATTTCTTCTCACCCATTCTTTGTTTTGTTGTAAATCTTTTAGAGAACTATCTTGATAAATACAATGCATATTTGTTACCAATGCACATAGTAACCACTATTGTTACATGTGGTTAATTAGCGAAGACGACTCAGTATTTTATTTGATTGAAACAAATTTGTAAATAAAAGTTTTACAAATGTTGCTAAGCCTGCTCTTAGTGGATCCAGGATCTTATTGGAATCCATAGAAATGTAAATTTCTAATGACTTGAATTTCATCATGTGGTTTATTTGTTTCTGGAAGCCCTGAACTGAAAGTTGTAGAAAAAAGTTGTGGGGATATTTTATATTAGATAAATCATTATTTAAACAGAGTAGGTCATTATTTTCACTTAAAATTGCAAAATCACAACTCTAACTGATCTGACTCAATCTTACAGATCATTGAAGTGGGAGGATCTTTAGAGGAGATTTTTTGCAAGCAACATTTAGAATTGGCAGTAATTTGTCACTAAATGTGTGTTTGAAAGTGTGTATGTGTGTGTTAGTGAGAGGATCAGAGAACGACAGCTTTCCTCTGTCCCAGTCCAGCTTCACTCTGATCCTCTGGAGTTTCTGTGTTACTGAGAGGCGAGTGCCTGCATAAGGTGTAGAACGTGCTCTATATTTGCCATCATACAACAGACACCAGATTCCGCTTCTGAAGAATATCTCTCTCTTCCTCTGAGCAGATTCTGTCATCACACCCACTAACCACCATGTACAGTCTCCAACTTCAACATCCCAGCAGTGTGTCCCTGAGTTAAAGCCCTCAGAGCCCAGGATACAGCGAGAAACATCAAATCTCTCTGGATTATCAGGAATCTTCTGTTTCTCATCACTGAGTCTCACACTGGTCAGATCATCAGATACAATCAGGTCAGGATGAGCAGTGTTTGGGTCAAGAGTTACAGGTGCTGAGGAAAACAGTAAGTAAAATAATTAACATACAGTGCATACACACACACTGTGAAAGAGAGCGAGAAAGACTTTTTTAAACACCATTTATTTTAGCAGAAAATTTTTAACAGTTTAATATGCTATAGATATAGGCATGTCTATGTGCTCACACAGACACACACAGAATACACTGGACTTTAATAGTTGTTAAATAAAATTTTTGGACAATACTCATCTGATGCAGAAGCTATGAACTTTTGCCTTGGTGTGATAACCTGTAACTGTAACCTGGTCTTTACATTAACATCCCAACTGAGGACATTCACACCTTTCACGCCAAACAACTGTTGGAGACCATTTGTCATTGTTTCTCCCTTCCTGCATCCTCACACACACCTCTACACACCTCCTCACTCACACCTCATTAGCAAAATAACTAAGCTGCTGTATATAAACTCGTCTTTGCCACAATAAACTTTGGGTTGAGCACACATCTACACTCCATGTCTGTCTCTGTGTGTTCAATCCCCGGATCCTGGGCCCGGGTCTGTGCAGGCAAGAAAATTTTACCCATTTAAGTCAGATCAAACCTCAGAGCAAAATCATCTCAGATCAAATTTTGTTGTTTAAAAAAGCACTTTAAAAAATAAACAACATCAGTGTCCTCTCCTTCAGCCTTCAGCTTACAGGATTTCCACATCACCAGCTTTGTTAACCTGATAAAATTTGTTAGGATACATTTAACTTTTTTCCTTGGAGTATTTGCATCCAAAAGTGAAAAAGACTTTGTAAATATGAAAGACATCCACTGCCAATCAGTTTGAATAACAGTTTTAGTCTATCACTGTCTGCAAATATATGAAAAACATTATCAGTGTCATTGCAAAACAGCATGACTGTGAAGTGTTTGGGTTAAATTTGGATACAATGTTACTGGTGGATATACTGCTATGTGAGATCCTCCACGGAAGGTCACCACAGTGTTTTATACAGCAGTCCAAGAGGGTGACAAACCATCAGAAACAGAGATGTGCGCTCTCCATTTGTATCACATTTCCTGTGTAAGTCTCCAAAGTGCATGATGTTTACACATGCTTCATACAGACCCTTCTTGTCAACTGCTGAAAAAGGCTCCAAAGCAGTTGAGAGCTGTTGTATTCACACCCTCACATGCAGCTGAGGTTATGGATATTTCTGGGAAGAGGCAGCAAGTCTCCCCACCAGCCAGAGCAGATGACACAAAGTGATGAGATTTGAGGCACGAAGGCTTTTAGCATGTTAAACCGGCGTTTAAACAACATTACACGTTTAATTTCAGGATTTCTTCATCCACTCTTTCTGCAACTCCTCAACTAGTATGATGTCTTTTAGGAACATGACTATGGCTTTGTTCATCCTAGATATAGACATTATACTGGAGGCACCGATCTGCTGGCTTACTGCTTGCAGACAGTCCTCGACTGACACCCAGTTCTGGGACACATTTATAGCCGTGGCACAGGCTTCAAGATGAAATCAGCGGCCATAAGAGTGTTTTTGGTTATCAAGGTATGTTATCTTATGTTAAAGTGTCTCGCACAAAAGAATACAATAAAGGTATTTGTCATGGCGTTCGCGCCAACGAGGCATAGTGAGACACAAGTGCAGGATGAGGAGACAGAGATAAAAGCAGTATGGTGTTTATTTTAACACACAAGGCAGAGGTACACAAATGGCAGGCTAAAGAGTAATCCAATATGGAAACTGGGCAGTCGATCGGCAAACAGAGTATCAAAGAAAGTCCACAAACAGTAATCAAAAACAGAACGTACTGTATAGTCTAAAACACATTCAAATCAAACACGGGTAGAAAGAGCTCAGCAATAGCAGATGGGGCTAGAAGCGCATATGAGCATCCTTTTAAAGCGTGGCTAATCAGTCTGTGAATGAGATGCACCTGCACTCCATTGGTAGTCCTCATGGCTGGGAGCAGGTGCTCATGGGAACTGTAGTCTGTGTGGTCTTCGTTAACATGCAGAAGTGCGCGTTTCTGCTTTAAAAGCGATAGAGATGGAGGAAACATGAGTCTTAACGATGAAGCGATGGAGAGTGAGAAGTAACGAAATTATTCTTTTAACCTTATGCATGCTTTTAGGTTCTTTTGTGTCTAAGTGTGCAACAAAATATTGGAGGCACCATTGGGATTGGTTAATGGGAATAGCTTTGAACTGCCTTGAACTGATGCAGATGGGAGCGAGCAGATTCAGGAGCTCTACTTATGACTCAGTGGACCTGGAGGAGTTAGCAGAGACCGTGTCTCAGGGACTGTGTTTGCAGCTTGTCCAGTTCAAAGAGGTCTGTGTCAATGCTATAATTCTACTTGAGAATGTCAATTACATTAATCACAGTAATTAAGGAATCCATGAACAATGTAATAAATGAGGAAGAGAGAGACATTGCAACCTATTACCTTGAAACAATGTCATGATCGGTGGATCGGTGATATGCTCGGGATTAAACATGACCTTACCCTTCAGCAGTTGAAGGCAATCTTAAAAGGACATATCGAGGAGGACAGTTCAACTGACCTATACCAGAGGACAGGAAATATAGCACAACACAGTTGTAAGTCACCTCAAAACTTCCTCTTTAGAGAAATCAAGTTGAAGGAGACTGTTGCTTCCAGAGAAGTAGGGTCATTTGAACAGTACAGTCCTCACCTCATCCAAAGAAAATTATTGCGGTCAGTGGGCTGTAATAGAAATTTAACTGAAGTATTACTGTGTACATGCTCATAGTGTTAAAGTTGAGAAAGAAATGTGTGTATAGGTGTGGAAACTGCTAGGAGTGGCAGTGTCCAGAT
>JAQMYM010004880.1:0-11844 GCA_030014255.1 Parauchenoglanis ngamensis
CTCTCTCCCTCTCCCTCTCCCCTTCTCCCTATCTCCCTCTCCCTATCTCCCTCTCTCCCTCTCCCTCTCCCCTTCTCCCTATCTCTCTCTCCCTATCTCCCTCTCCCTATCTCCCTATCTCTCTATCCCTCTCTCCCTCTCTCCCTCTCTTCCTCTCCCCCTCTCCCTCTCCCTATCTCCCTCTCTCTCGTCTCTCCCTCTCTCCCTTTCTGTCACTGAAGTGGGTGGAACTGAAGGAGCGATGCTGATCTGCTCCTGAGGTCACACGTCTCCCTGCTGTGACCTCCATATCTCATTTCCTGTCCTGTGTCTTGGGTTCTGTGATACACTCATCACACGCCTCTGTTGTTCTCAAACGAGCCGTGATTGAGCTGATTGGGCTTTTCAGAGCCATCACAATGGCTTTGATTAGTGGATATTCAGACGCTAATGGCAGAGACAGCGCTGTTATGAGGAGCCCATCAGCAGAGACAGAGGAGGTTAAAGACACTGCTTCCTCGTTAATAATTAATTGCCGCCCGTTCAGTGGATCCACTCCGGCGCCTCCCAGTCATCACGCTGTAATTGCTTTACATTTAATTTGGCTCTGGAGAGCGTTTTTCAACTCGACTTAATTGTGCTTAACTGTTCATGTGGAGACTGTGAGGTGAAATGCTTTGTATGAACATTTCTGTGTTTGAAGATTCCCTTTAAAGGACAAATGAAAAAGATTATTACTTTTTTCCCTTTTAAGTCACTGTTGGTCATGTGACTGGTCATAAGATTGGAATAGTATTCCAATAAGATTGGAATAGTTATCTATTGAAGGCGTACGCCACTGTGAACCTTTATTACACAAAGCCATGCAGTGTTTCACTCCTCCTCCTCCTCCTTCTGTAAAATAATATCCTTCCCTCTTAATATTTCATCAAATTATATTACTAAGCTATTCCAAGAATATCTCATTTATAATGGGATTATAAATTTAGTGAACTCGTATCAAGCTTAATTTGTTTAGCAACTTGACATTTGCAAAAAGGAACCTCATAAATCAAATTACGTAATATTTATTATTTTTTAATTAAAGTGAAAAGAAAAAGGTAGATTAATAAGAGAAAAGTCAGAGTTCTAAATCTAAGTTCTCTCTGCTTTAAATAAATATCTTAACCATTAATGTGCAGGTCACTGAAGACTCCATGTTTTCTACAGATGGATGGTTCTGGAGCTGGTGAGAAGATGGCCATGCAGTGGCCACGCGTGAACAATGCCGAGAAAAAAGTGCCACACACTCGCCTGAAGGATGAAGCTGACATTCAGGTAGCACACTGATGCCTTTACACTGATCTCAGAGTAGGTTTACTTACTGAAACTCGAGCAGAACCAAAAGTCCTGACTTTCAGCTTAGATCTTATCAGTTGTAGAAGATCCTGGGCTTGTGTCTGGATGTGCTCCATTCTGACCCCAGTACAGCACCCGCCCAAGGAACTAATCACTGGGTTGCCATTTTAACGCTGCTTGTCCCGCAGTTTGTTTATTTTGCCGATTCTCACCAGCTAACAAGTTCTCCACCGTCACACAAGCACTACGGCTGTCGCTTGTGGGCGTGGCCTGTCCAGATTTTTTTTTAAGTTGCATTCAAATTACGTCATTACTGACTTCCATGTGTTCAAGCTACAAAGTGGCTAAAAACACAGACGCTGCCATGTTTGTCTTTTGTTAGCAGCAACTCTTTTGAGTGCGCTAAAGCTAATAATAACAGCAGCAATAATAATAAGTAGCAGCCATGATTAGTGTTTAGTAGGAATTTGGAGTTGAGAGAGTTTTCTTTGGTTTTTCTGAGTTTGGAAAGTACAAGTTACAAGCTGAATGCAGCATTATTTACGATTAGAAACAGTAGTAGCCAAAATGTACAGTATAGTCTACAGCTCACTATATAATTTATACACACCGATTTTATTTAAAATGTATTTAAGTATGATTTACACTTACATGCTTGGCTTCATATTAGCCTCATCCTCAGATAGCGGGCTAACTGCATTAGCTATGCACACTCACCAGAGGCACCTACAATCTTAGCTACTTCCTTGTTTATTATTCTTTGTAATATCTCTGTATACATTAAATGAGAGGTTGTGTATGACAGGAGAAGATGATGCAATTTTTCCTGCATTTTTGTGGGAAGTTATTGCAGATAGGACCTGAAGTTGTGAGCAGAGAATTGAAGAAACGTCAGACTGCACACACCACATGATCTAGTCCGAGGAATCGTTCGAGCTGATCGTTTCAAGTTGTTGTTTTTTTACAGCGTCATAATTAATTTGCGTAAAATCAAGAAAATCTCTCTTTGAATGTCTCTGTCGCTGAAATCGCAGCTCTGTCTCACAGACATGCATAAAAAATTAACGCTCGTCTGTTGCTTGAATGTTCTTATTGTGATTGTAGTGTCAGCGTCAGTGATTGTGTGACAATAAAACGCTGGCTCTGGCTTTAAAGAATGACGTTAAAGTGCGTTCCATTGTAAACCCCTACAAAGAGACCCTCCAGAGTGCAGTGTGTCACAGTGTGGAGTGAGTAGGACGCAGTGACGATGGCTTCAGAATGGACGACAGCCTTCATTCTGGCCCTCGCCCTCGTCCTCACCCACTCCTGTCACAGCTCCCCCGTAGGCCTGGAGGCAGCTTGCACCTCTCTGTGCCTCTGATCGGCCTCGTCCTCTCCGGGGACCTCCGAGTGCCGTCTTTGCCAAATCCGCAGCAGTCTGTGCTCAGCCTTGCATGCGTTGAGATAATGATCAAGTTAATTAGACCTGAGATTGAATGAACTGCGGCAGCAACTTAATCATTTGTAACTTGATTAGAAATACTATATTCTCTCAAACTCCAGAGACTGGCAAACTTGAAAATTAAGTTCCACTTTAAGGATTCAGGTCTCGACTTAATAGAGCATGAGGAGGGCTGAAAAACAACTCCCTCCTCCTCCTCCTGCCCCGTTTACCCCCATCACCCTCATCGTGTCCCCATTAAAGCAGCGACGGAGGGTTGTTTACTGTCTGAGAGGGAGAAAAGGAGATGTGTACTGCTTGACCTAACGCTGCCCTTTTCATTTGGATCCACAGCAGATCTACTCCTTCGGGAGGAAACTAGGTCAAGGAAGCTTTGGGGTCGTCTGTGAAGCCACTCACCTGGAGACGCAGAAGAAGTGGGCGATTAAGAAGGTGAACAAAGAGAAGGTAAGCGTGCGATCATAGCGTGGTGGCAGACGCCGTGTGTTTTACGTGTCAACTCTGATGCCGTGTGTCCCGACGTAGGCCGGGAGTTCAGGTGTGAAGCTGTTGGAGCGAGAGGTGAACATCCTGAAGCAGGTGAACCACAAGCACATCATCCACCTGGAGGAGGTGTTAGAGACGCCTGAGGTGAAGTGTGAGAAGAGCACGCCATGTGGCAGACTGAAGAGCATTATAACTCTGTTTCATTAGAGCTTTCACCGAGGCCTAGAGGGTGTGTCTGTGTGTGTCTGTGTGTGTCTGTGTGTGTCTGTGTGTGTCTGTGTGTGTCTGTGTGCACGTGCAGAGAATGTATCTGGTTGTAGATCTTTGTGAAGGTGGCGAGCTGAAGAAGATCCTAAAGAAAATCAAGTGTTTCAGTGAAGAGGAGACCAGGCACATCATCAGAAGCTTAGCTGACGCCACTGTCTATCTTCACAAACAGGGTAAAACACACACACAACACAACACACCTTGCACACACAACACGCGCGCGCGCACACACACACACACACACACACAACACACACAACACACACACACTTACGCACACACACACACACACAACACACACCCACACACAACACAACTTGCACACACAACACACACACACACACAACACGCGCATACACACACGCGCACGCGCGCGCACACACACTTATGCACACACACTCACACACACTCACACATGCGCGCACACACACACACACACACAAACACACACACACACACATGTCAAGTCAAGTGGCTTTTATTGTCATTTCAGCCGTATACAGATGAAACAGTACACAGTGAAATGGTCCTCCAGGACCAAGGTGCTACATATGAGACAACACATAATTACACACGTGCAACAGAAGACAACATGACGTGCACGTGTGCAGACACTGCAGACATTGCAGAACACTGCAGACATCACAAGACAAGACAGTGCAACGCTAATTCAAGTCATATGTGCAAAAATTGCAGAGGTAGTTGATTGTGTATTCATTGTGTGTGTGTGTGTGTGTGTGTGTGTGTGTGTGTATATATACAGAGTGTATATATTGTGTGTATGCACACACTATATAACACACAACAACACGCACACACATGTACACAACCCAACACTTACACATGCACACAAACATGCACACTACACAACACACACTCACTCACAGGCACACACACACACACTACATGACATGACAACACATAATATGAAACACACACACACACACACTCAGTGTGAGAGCTAATAAAAGTACCTGGTGTTAATATCCACGTTACTCCTGACAGCTCCATAAAGCATGAAAGCCAGACTTTAATCGCAGATGTGCTTTAGTGTCTCAGGCTGGTGATTCTGTCCACACGTCACTCATTACAGCGTGCTCACGTGAATGTAAACCGGCTCCACGAGTGATTATTATCTGAACGAGTGTGTGGGAGGTCTGCAGTGTTTTTTCCAGCCTGTATTAAACTTCACACGCTCATATGTGTAATCTCATTATGATTTAATCGTTTCTGTGATGCGGCCCTCAGAGAGACGTCCTGTACACAGATCGTTCTCCACATTTGGGCAAATTGGTCACATCATAAACCGGCCCTCGACCGCTTTGTTCTCACTGACATCTGATAATCTGCGTGCTGATTGCAGCCACATTAACGCTCTCCGTCATCACCGGGCTCTGGGCTTAGTCTAATTATGAGATAATATACCAACTGCCAGACTAAATATCAGCCCGTTTTAATTGATTCTGAAGACGGGCTGCAATTTTCTCTCTTCTGCTGAAATCTCCAGTTAAAGGTAATTTAGGACGTTGCTTGGCAAGGAGACACCATTACACGAGGCTAATGAGTCATTAACGATGAGCAGGGGAGGAATACTGATTAATAGGTGTGTTTTCCAACAGACTCCGAGTGTTGGTGTGTCTTTACATCCAGACAAGCTCATAATGACAAGAGAGGAGATTTATATTACACAGCTTATGTTCCACGTACAGTAACCTCACACACTGCACACAAGTTCATTAGATTCATCTTTACACCGCGGTGCTGCTGAGTTCTGCATTCAGATTGGTCAAAAGGCTGTGACAGTAGTACTGTTGCAAATCAGATTTCTTTATAATTAATGCACTTAGTCTATTATTAATAATGAACTAATAATAAATAGTTTTCTGTAAGGATGTGTGTGTATCCTGTGTGAGGGAGTCTCCAGTGTCCGCGCTGTGTAACAGTCAGAGGTAAAGCTGGAAGGGTTTCCCACATCTTCAGGACAGAGGAGTTTCTTTGCAGTTTCTCAGTAAAATGAGAAACAAACTGAGATTTTTTTTTGTCTTATTTTAAGATTCTTTTCAGGTTCATATCTCTATCAGACTCAGCAACTGGGCAGATTTCTGCACTAACCAACTCGTTTCACTGACATTCCACAGCATTGTACGTAATCTTGATTGGATAAAAAATATCCAATATCATTCTTTAACAAATAAGCAGTTGTAGTTGTTCCTACATTGCTGTGGTGTAAGAGGAATAAAACACGTGGAGACGTGCTGTTACAGTGAAATCTTCAGCAGCATTAGCAGCTGATGTGTTTGCTGTGGTTCAGCAGTGGAACCATCGACACCATTAGTGTTACACTAGTGACGTAGGAGCAGAGCTTTGGTTCGTGGTTTTACAGCTTTTCTCTCTCTTTTTTTAAATTTTATTTTTTCACCCTCAAGTTCCAAAGCTACTGAGCACAAAACTCTGGTATCCATTTTTCCATATCTTTTTTTTCCGGTTATTGTATGGAATGTTAGTGTTTTGCATCACTGACAAACGAGAACTTTGAGTCATAGGATTATTCTGGTCTGAGCTTTGTGCTACACTTCATGTTTTCGAGCCCTCCTAACTGCTTCACTCATTGTTTTTTTTTCATGTCTTAAAAAGTTTGGGGTCACTGATAATATTTACATTTTTAATATTGACTTGTTCCTCTCTTTCTGTTTTCTGTTCTCAGACATCGTTCACAGAGATCTCAAACTGGAAAACATTCTTGTGGACAGTTATCACCATGGTGACAATCACACCATCATAAACATCAAGGTGAGAGCAAAAAACCAAGCATGAGGTCTTTGTACATCACCTTGGTCCTGGACCTAGTCCTCTCTCCTCCACCCCATCATCATCCACCCTTCTTTAAAAACTGTCACATTACACCACAGCTCCAGGATAAGCTGTTTTTTTAATGTTCCGCTCTCAAGGAAAACAAATTGACGTGTTTTTTTTCTGAAACGAGCACGCGGCCGGTTCCCAGCAGGCATCTGCGTCTGAAGGGAAATGGCACAAAACACTAGGTGTGGTGGAAGCTTGTGATGAGTTAGAGCTGAGGGAATAAATCAGAGTGGAAAAGAGAGAGGAGATGGTGCTGTCCTGCTGCAGAACAACCAGCTTTTATCTAGCAGAAGATGGTCATCTCTCCTGGTTATTTATTCAGCTCGCCCTTACAGCCCGCCTGAAACCATATATACTGTTCATATGTATTATTCATCTGTGTGTGTGTGTGTGTGTGTGTGCGTGCGCCCAGCCTTTTCCACATAAGCCTATTTGGACCGTAAATATTCAAAATGGAGTTTAGATGTAAAGGAGATTGATCCAGCTCAGGGTGTGTGTGCTCTATATTACATTAAAAGGTCAGACAGTTTGGAGCAGAACCTCATTATGAATAAGGTAAAAGTGCGTGTGTGCGTGTGTGTGTGTGTGGCAGGTGACAGATTTCGGACTGTCTGTGCAGAAAGGTGGAGTTGGCACAGGGAACATGCTGCAAACCACATGTGGGACACCAAAATACATGGGTAACACACACACACACACACACACACAGAGCACATGCTCTCATTTACTTGTCATTTGATGAATCAATGTCAGCTAGTCTAATAAGTTCTATGCACACTGATTAAAAAGCAGAAATTGACCTAATTTAAATGCCATGGAGCTGATAGAGTTTCAGATGAGGAGATGCAGCACATAACTTCCTGCTCATGTCACTAAACACACACACACACACACACACACACACATCGCACCCACACTCACACACTCAAAGCTCCGATGTCTGTCATTATTGACGTGTGTCTTTGCCCCATCAGCACCTGAAGTGCTCAACAGCCATGAATACAGCCAGCAGTGTGACATGTGGAGCATCGGCGTCATCATGTACATGCTGTAAGGCCATTCAGTGTCACACACACACACACACACACACACACACACACATGAATAAAGCACAAGCTGCACCCATGTGCATGCACAGACATAAATGCTTACATGTGTATACTCTAACAAGTGTCCACACACACACACAAACACACACACATGTGCATAAATGCCAGCATGGTGTACATACACAATCCTACATGCAAATAATAAATGAACTCGTGTGAACATGCATGCATAAACACAAGCAGGTAAGCATGTGCATGTGCAGCTGCATGCATTTGTACATATGCATGTACTTGGTGTCCACTTTATTAGGTACACCTACATGTTAGCTATAAGGGCCCATGTCCACCAGATGTGCATTTTGTGCTGGCGACGTCTATTTTCTATAAAATTCTGATAAAGTCCAGCTTAGCGCTGTGCTCAGGACACTGTCACTTGGAAATAGTTACAACACGGCTGAGCATCGTCAATGTCATTTCTCTCTCACTGACCAATCACAATCAAGAAGGGGTGGGACTTGCAATATCAACGCTGTCCACCATAGTGCCACTGACAACCCAGCCATTTATAGTCCAACACTGAAGGCTCTCCGTGATCAGTATTTGAAATCCACATGATTTTTTTCCATTGTTTTAGCTAACTTTTCTAAAGTAAATGGAGACTTGAAGTTCATAACAAAGGAATACATTTTTGTAACCTTGCAACAATAAATGTGTAAGAAATGTGCATTGGACATCAATATCATCAGTTCTTCTGCAGGTTAAGTGGAGAACCTCCATTCAGGTCCCGCTCTGGGGAACGTCTGTTTGAACTGATTAAGAAGGGAGAGCTGGACTTCTCCTTTCCTGTGTGGGACTCCGTCACTGATGCAGGTTAATACAGACACTTCACTCTTACTGACATTACCCAGAATTCCTCTGGTGTTCTTAATGACTTACACTTCAGCACTTTTTCTTTGTTTCTCGCAGCCAAAACAGTGCTGAGCTGTTTGCTGAAAGTTGACCCAGCGCATCGGATCACAGCCAGTGAGCTGCTGCATAACCCCTGGATCACGGTAAGGACGTCTGTCCTGTTATACAGTCCACATTACAGAACCTTTAACCTGCTTTTATGTAGCAGAGTGCAAAGGTCCTGAATCAGACACTCGCTGCACTAGACATGTCAGTTTGTGTTATTTTTAACAATGGGAAACTTTTAAGAAATGAATCGTGAACCTTGTGTGCCTACATGATGCATGGACTCGGCCCGAGCCAGGACTAGCTACTCAGTGTTTTACACAAAAACAAGCAGAAGTGTCAGTTGCTTCACCCGAGTCGATCCAGTGTAACTCGGCAGGTATCTGTGTCTCTCAGGGCATTAGGCGAGTCAGAAGAGACAGGTCTATAAGTGCACAGGTGTAGACAATCACTCATTACCTGCTCGCTCTCTCTGCAACAACTAATATGTTACTATACACGTTACATACTTTGTGCATCTGGCACTGTAGCTAACTGTCAGTAGTTATTCAGAGAATGAATAAGTGTGACGTTTCAGGGAGACACGTCCATGGATGCCTCCCCCACCAATGTACTGGTGATGATGCAACAGTTCCGGGACGCACCAGAGGATAGCGAGAGCGAGGAGGTGAGCGAGGGAATAAGAAGTCTCTCCCTCAGCTGCTCTCAGGAAAGCGTGGTCGAGGCTGTGGCCTCCTCAGAACCTCCGGCGGTTCCTCCGTCTGCTCCTGAATGTGCTCTAGCGCTGACACGCCGCCATAAAGGAGACCAGATCGGCAGCAGCAACAAGAAACCCTCCACATCCACAAAACAGGTGACGATGTCCTCTTACCCTCTTCAGCACAGAAAACACGAGCATCCTCAATGAGCGTCGTGTATGAACGCTGCTATTTTCTCAGTTGCTAGTTTTGTGGTCAGAAATTATGTCTGAGTGTAGTTTATAATTCAGTGTCACACTTTTGTCTGATATCTCCTACTGAGTGCAGACACTGTGCTGAAATTACTCTTTACTGACTTTATGTGAAGCTTTAAAAGTCCTGACCAAAGAGTTTTAGTTGAAAATAATTTGTTTTTCTTAAATAAATGTATTTCAAATAAAGGTTGGATTTTTCTCATTTTTTCAGTGTGAGATGAAGCTACATCATCGAAAGGTGAATTTTTTTCTAACCTCTTTTGCTAAACTTTACAATCAGTGCAAATAATTGTGGAGGGCACCGTAACCCTGTGGTGCCGAGCCCCATTTTTCTACTTCTCCCTCAGCTATGTTTTTTCTCTGAGTAAATTCCAGACAGATATTTGATCATCACGAGACACAGTTTTATTCTAATAGTAATCGGAAATGTCCCACTCTGTCCCCCATTGCAGAAAAAGAAGAAATCTGATGGTGTGTAGAAGAACGGCTCAACTGTGAAGAGTGTGTGCACGGTGCAGGTCAGTTCTTCTAACATTTCTCTAAGCAGCAGTTATTTATAACTATGTGAGATTATGAAGGTTGAGTGAATGCAATACAGAGTAAAACATTCCACCACTAGATGGCGCCAGCATCACCAGCGTCAGTCTGCGTGAAACAAATGTCTTTTCTCTGCAGTCCTGCATGGGAAACAAACAGAGGAGCACAAAGTGCCAACTGGACAAGCAAGAGAGCATAAGAAAGACCACCGCTCCCTTAGCTATTCGCACCAAATGATAGCCACGCCCCCTCCATTACAGGCCACTCCCCAAACTCAGTTCCAGGAAGATCAGGTAGGCCACACACAGTCCGGTGGAGGAACCCGGGGTTCACCGTGCACATCTGCTGGACTCCTGAGACGGAAAAAGACTCGAGTGCTGTTCGTCTGTCTTTATGGCCCATTTTCTTTTGGATCTTCGTAGAAGTTTTACACGATGAACTAATAAAGTTGAAAAGCTGGATGAAAATGAAAAAATCAATCCATTGCTGCTTTGTGTTTATGGATTTAAGATTATTTAAAGACTGGGTGAGAACTGGGTGAGCGTTTCACTCGAATCTCATCCGCCTTACACTTGCTGGCTTTCAGGGTTCGGTACCTGCACTAGTTCTTGTTTTTAACTATAGATCACATAACCAAAGATACCTGGAACACTTTCTCTCATGAGTGAATATGATTACAGTTTAAACAAACACCACAATAAAGCAACTGTTAATTCTATAAATACTCATTTAAATAGTTTTACAGATTGCCAAATGACTCCTGTATATAGGTGATGATTTTACTTTCATCATTAAACACACAGAGTTCATGTTGTAGATGAGAAAGCCTTTATTTTTATTTTACCAATAAACTTCCTTCATTCATTCCTCTTCAGTAAGGGCTGTACCATGTATCTATCCCTGGAACGCTGGAATATGCTCTGGATGAGCCACCACTAACATGTGCGCGCGCACACACACACACACACACACACACACACACACACACACACACTAATGTAGTCTCACTAACTGATCTCCTGGCATGGACTCTGAGGAAACCTACACAGGCTGGAACCTGGAGCCGTGAGACGCAGTGGAACGCCAGCCTCGGTACCGCAGAGCCGCCTCTACTTAACTGCTGTACATCCCATATTTAATTAAAAGTCCTTAAATAAAAGCATCAGGACAGCGATATGATCAGATTAAAGGCAGTGAGGAGAGGACTGGAGTGGTGGGACAGCTGAAAAAGCACATCATTGAGCATGAGAGTGAATTGGAGTCTAATCTTGTTTGGATGTGTAGCTGAGATGCTCTGTAAAGACGCAGCACTCGAGCGCTAGGCTTCTGGACGGAGAGAAAATAATCCTTAGTGAGGATACGATATTAAAGTCACCAAGCAGAACTCACTGAGGCTGTGTTAGGATCCCATTCGCATCCAGTGGGGTGTATGTGTGTGTGCGTGTGCGTGTGAGTGTGCGTGTGCGAGAGAGAGAGAAACACAGGTTTCACATACACAGTGTTTAGTGAGCGTGAACACAAAAATTTTTTAAACTCTTTATATAATTATCTAATCATTTCTTTAGTGCCGGCTCTGCGTTCTCCGCATTCTTCACATTCTCCTTGTTCTCGGCGTACTCCGTGTGATGTTTGTGATTTCTTCACACACTTGTTTGCCATTTTCTGTCACCATGTTTGTAACCAGTGAATGAAAGAGTGTATGGGGATGTTTTCAGCCTTACACACACCTCAGACAATGTTTTTGCTTTTTGTTTCCTGTAAGTAATTAAAGCATGAAATCAGGGTGGCACAGTGGTGTAGTGGTTAGAAAGAAGGTCCCGGGTTCAATCCCCTGTTCACCCAGGGTGCCTTTTTGTGTGGGGTTTGCTTGTTGCATGTTCTCCCCATGCACGCGCGGGTTTCAATTCAATTCAATTCAATTTTATTTGTATAGCGCTTTTAACAACAGACATTGTCTCAAAGCAGCTTCACAAAGTATA
>JAQMYM010004881.1:0-11839 GCA_030014255.1 Parauchenoglanis ngamensis
TGTTCTCACATGTGCTGCCTCTTTACCGTCTACGTGGGAGAACAGAGAAGAGTTGTGGTCTTTCGTGTGGTCATGTTACCTCATAAAACAATCTATCAGTTATACATACTTGTAGCTCTCCTACAGCAACTCCTCCAATTCTTCTATGAAAATCCTCTCTCCGATCACTTGGGGAGATTCAAAACCTACAAGAGGTTACAGGCTACAGCCTACTGGCCTGACCTCAGTGTAGAAGTATAGAAATTCATTCAAGACTGCCAAATATGTCAGCTCTATAAACCAGAAACTAGGTGGTTGTCTGGGAAACTGGAACAAACTATTGTCCATCAGCCTTGGGAAATGTTGGGAGTGGATTTGATGGAACCCTTCCCCAAAAGTTCTGCTGGGAATATATATCTTTTAGTCTTTGTAGATTATTTTTCCCACTGGGTAGAACTTTTTGCATTATGTAAGGCTATGGCTGAAACTGTCTCCCAGGTACTCACCAAAGAAATTCTTACTCGCTGGAGTGTACCTAATTATATCTTGGCAGACCAGGGCCCCCAATTTATTTCCTCCATCTTTCAGAGTGTGTGTCAAAAGTGGGGTCTAAAACATAAAATGATCCACAGACCAACATGATAGAGAGAATAAATCGTATCCTCAAGACAATGATTTCATCTTATGTCGGAAATAATCTTAAATATTGGGATAAACACCTAACCGATTTCAGGTTTGCACTGAATTCTGCTGTACATGAGCCTACAGGTGTAACCCCTGCTGAACTCAATCTCAGTCGACCACTCAGAGTTCCCTTGGACATGGTGTTGCAATGAAGTAAATGTACTCCGGATAGCCCAGTATATGAAAAGGTTGCAGAGTTCGGCTGGCTGAGGGACTATGTGGAAGCAAGACTATTAAAGGCCTACCAAAAACCAAAGAGACACTATGATAAAACCAAGAGAGATGTTCTTTACAAGAAACAGGACCGGGTTTGGCTGCATGCACATCCCTACTCCAGGGCAGATAAGGTGTTCAGTGCGAAGATGGCTCCAATGTGTCAAGGTCCTTACCGCATTGTGCGAAGACTGAGCCCTCTTAATTATGAAATTGTTATAGAGGAAAATGGTGAAGATTTTAGAGTCACTCGTGTCCAAGCTGAAACCGTGTTAGCCCACTACTAAACAACTTGAGGAACAACAAAGATGTCAGGTCCTGGATATTTTTATGGAGGACATTGAGGAAGAAGAGTTCCATGCTGTTGACTCATTTGAAGCCTCTGTAAGGAAAAACCCAGAAAAGACATCTGGAAATATTTTTCATAGTACTTCTGGGGAGGCAGGTCAAGGTTCTGACTGCAATGATGATGAATAATAATTCATTGTTTTCCCAAATATAGAGGTGAATTAAAATGCCTTACTTTAGAGTGCGGCTTTTCACAGGGGGGGAGGAGTGTGACGATTCCCTGCCCTGTCAGGCAAAAGACATTCACTCCTGTTTATATGAACATTAACCTTGAGTAATATCATTTTATTTGTGTTGGCGCTAGTTATAAGCCCAACCCCTTTACCTATAAAAATGACTTCGATGCCTAGCAAAAATGGTGGAGTCTAAGTATCCAAATGGAGGAAGTCTCTGGAGAGCACACACGGTTCCCACATCGTTTGTTGTTGTAAATGTCTTTGTGTCATTTGGATGCGTTATACGGTTATCCTGGCAGTTATCCTTGGGTGGAAGTTGGAAGTTTCAGCTGTTTAAGCTAAATGAAGAAAGATCACGGGAGTAGCCTTGTTTATACCATACCGGAAAACATGGAACGGAGTTACTTGGACTGGATTGGAGCTTCAGAGTAAACCAGGAAGGGGGTAGGCCAAGATTTCCCCTCGACGGTTCGTTTCTTTAATTGACATTTTTTCATTGACTGTTTTTTTTTTGGAGGAACATTTATTTCCCATTGGAACTAACTGTAAGTGTCAAATGTTGATGGTAGTATCATGGGACTATTTCTGTTGTTTTGTTTTTTCTTTTTTATTAATTGACTTCAGTGACTGTTGGGACTGCTTGCTCTATATACAGTTGTATTACTTAATATACTGACTACTGATGAATTCCTGTGGTGTTGTGAACTGTTTGTTACTGCAATTCATTGTATAGAGGGTGGAAAATGCATGTGTAAGACAATAGAAAAGGGTACATGTTACATCTTAAATCTATATAAATGTATTCTTGTAATGTTTCCTATCTTTCGTTCTTTCTTTCGTGTGTACACGACATATCCCTGTGTAGTGAGCAAACTATATTGGCAGAAAAAAAACTGCTTGGCACCCTGGAAAAATGAGGTAAGAGGGGAAGCGTTACAGTGTGTGTGAGAGAAACTAGAGGTTATATAAAGTAATGAAGCTGATAAAATTAGATGTTATCATTGTACCTTTTTCTTGTCCTCCACTCTGTTTCCCTCAGTGTGTTAGAGAAGCATCAAGAGGAGGATGGAGGGATTGAGCTGTGTGATAGAAGAGCGCAGGTGGAGGAGAAGGTGGAGCCCATAATAGACTGCACATGTTTTGGTTTGCCTCGGCGCTACATCATGGCCATTCTGTGTGGTTTGGGCTTCTGCATCTCTTTCGGCATACGCTGCAACCTGGGAGTGGCCGTTGTAAGCATGGTGAATGACCACACTACCTACAGGGGTAATAAGGCCATCAGCATGGTAAGTGTTTGTATGTTTTAAAGTTTAGCTATCTCTCTCTGGGTGTCATGGTGGTACTGCACATAAACTTTACTCCTCCTGTTCTTCCCATTCTCTGTGTTCACAAGTTACCTCTCACCTTGTGAACATGCCAGAAAGTGAATTGGATACAATAAATTACCCTTAGGTGTCAGTTTATGTCTGTATGGTCTGCTGTAATTGACCAATGTCCCAGAAATATTCTCGCCTCACATCCAGTGTTCCCAAGATAGATTTCATATCCACTCTGACCAGGATAAAAGTTCTTAAAGAAGATGAATGAATGATTTTTGTCTTTATTTTTTTCTTCCTTTTCCTTTTTCTTCCTTTTTTCTTCCTTTTCTGTAACACTTGTTGTCTCTCTCCCATAGAGAGCTCAGTTCCTGTGGGATCCAGAGATTGTAGGTATGATTCATGGCTCATTTTTTTGGGGTTACATTATCACTCAGATTCCTGGAGGATTCATCTGCCAGAAATTTGCAGCCAACAGGTCAGTGTTGAATCCAGTTCAACTTATTGTTCTTCAGAAAGCTGATCATTGATGCTATTCAGAGCTTTGGGTAAAAGATGCAGTTTGTTTGCTATGAAACTTGGATTCACAATGATCAATTGCTTATATTATCATGAACACATGAAGGGTGTCCTAAAAAATAAGTACTTCTTTTGTTCAGCTTCACACATACACAAAAGCTTGTGGACATCTTGCCACTACATGCATATGTGTTTTTTCTCCAAACTGTTGCCACAGAATTGAATGACTATGTGTGTTAAGGTTGGAGTGGAGGAACCTGAGTTTCCTGTATGTAGCCCTGACCAACCCTACTGAACACCTACATGAATTGATGTACTGACTGCACCACAGGCCTCCTCATCCAACATCAGTGCCTGACCTCACTAATACTCTTGTAGCTAAATGAACACAAATCCCACTCCAGCATCTAGTGCAAAGCCTCCCCAGAAGAGTTTTAACAGCATTCTAACAGCAAAGGGAGAATAAATCTGGAATGGGATGTTCAGCAAGCACATATGGGTGTGATGTTCAGATGTTGGCAAAGTTTTGGCCATATAGTGAATGTAAACCAATTTGTGAACAACGCAGAACACCTGGGTCAGGTGTGTTGAGGGCTGAAAAATATGAAGCATCTGGAGTTCCATAAGAACTGCAGGGAACTATTCAGGGAGGTTTCATGTGCAGAATTCACTTCATTGAAACGTGGTTCAAATTTGCACCATTAAACAATAGCAAAGGAGTGTGAGATATTTCAAGGAAGTCCTTTACATAGCAGCACAATAAACATTACAAAGGACTTTCCTTATACAGTGAACACTTACTACTTGCTGTTACTTTTGATGCAAATTTCACGTAAGTCAAACCATGTTCATTAGTGTGAATTTGACACCTTATTTTTAAGTGACTTTCACCAAATATACACACATTCCTTACACACACATGGTACATTCAGTTCATACATTCATACATACTTTCAGTGGCATTTTGTGTAACGTTGTGTATTTGTGTTCAGTTATTTGCAACAACTGTGTATAAATGTGTTAAATTGTGAAATTGTGCATGTGTGTGACTTTATGCGTAACTACGATAAATTGTGAGTAACTGTGTGCTATGTGTGTCTAATTTCATGTAACATCCTGTTTAACTGTGCTGTGTGTTTGTGTATATGTGTGTTGCAGAGTGTTTGGTTTTGCGATTGTTGCCACATCAACTTTGAACATGTTGATTCCATCAGCAGCTCGTATTCACTATGGGTGTGTGATAGTAGTGAGAGTACTGCAGGGACTGGTGGAGGTAGCGCACACATATCTCTTCATTGTGTGTGTGTTTACGAGTGTGTCTTGTATAGCTGTTAAAATGATCGACTTTAAGATATCACATACTGTGACTTTATGTTTTAGGGTGTGTCTTATCCAGCATGCCATGGGATCTGGGCTAAATGGGCTCCACCCCTTGAGAGAAGCAGACTGGCTACAACAGCATTCTGTGGTAAGATCATAGTCACGCACACACATACACACACAGGCACACAATAAGTACACTCATACTCAATCTACACATGCATGCTCTATGCACACACACATACACAAAGTACATACACTCCAATATTAATGTGTGTGTCTGTGAGTGTGTGCATCTTTGTGTGTATTTTTAGGTTCTTATGCTGGAGCTGTGATTGCAATGCCACTTGCAGGAGTGTTAGTACAGTACTCTGGCTGGGATTCTGTATTTTATGTTTACGGTGAGAGAAACACAACTGCATGTCAGTCACAGTTATTGTTTAATTCTCTCTTTTCTTCCTTATGTCCTGTGCACCATCCATCCAGCTTTCTCTTCTACTTTCTTTATATAGCAGTTTTCTGTTCTTATTACTCTGTTACACTTTTCCTTTGTTACTCTGCTCCTGTTATACAGTTCTTCTGTTTCACTCTTCCTGATCCACCTTTCCTCTATTCCACTGTTCCTTTGTTAGACTGTTACACTGTTCCTGTTACATTCTTCCTGTGTTACATTGTTCTTCTGTTACACCATTCCTGTTAGACTGTTCCTCTGTTATGCTGTTACTGTTACACTGTACCTGTTACACTGATCCTGTTACACTGTTACACAGTTCCTCTGTTACACCATTTCACTCTACCTGTTACATGGTTCTTTATTATGCTGTTCCTGTTACACTGTTTCTCTCTACACTTCTTGTTTACACAAATCCTCTGATCCACAATTCCTATTACACTGCCCCTCGGTTACATTGTCCATTTTTTTTTTATATTGTACCTGTTGCATGGTTCCTGTTGCATTCTTTCTTGGTTACACTCTGTTACACTAGTCTTCTGTTACTCTGTTTCTGATACACTGTTCCTATGTTACACTCTTCCTTCGTTACACTAGTTCCTGTTACACTGTTTGTTATATTGTTCATATGTTACATTGTTCCTGTTACACTGTTATCTTATTACACTGTTTCTATTCCTGTTATGTTGTTCTTGTTACACTGTTCTTCTGTTACAATGTTCCTGTAACACTTTCTCTGTTACACTGTTCCTGTTCCTGTTATGCTGTTCAAGTTACACAGTTTCTGTTTACATTGTTCTCTTCATCTGTTGCCATGGTTGTTTATTAGTCACACTGCTGCTTGTTGTGCCTGCTTAATCTGTATAAACCCTATTTAACTCAGGGTTTTTCAGTCATGTTTCCAAACTTTGCTTTAGTAGTTTTCAGTCATGGGTTAAAACCTTAATAATAGGGTTCATACAGACATTTAAAATCTCAGTAACTACTTGCTTTCTCAGGTTTTCAAGGGTTACAATGTTTGAATTAATGGTCAGCATATTGGTATTTATATTTTAAATGTTGGCTCACAAGTACCTTTCTGCCCTTCTGTAAAGTTGTTTTGTGACAATGTCCAGTGTTAAATGTGCCATATAAATACAACTGAATTGGAGTGTGTGTGTGTGTGTGTGTGTGTGTGTGTGTAGGTAGTTTTGGGATCTGCTGGTACTTGTTCTGGATTCTGGTGTCATATGAGAGTCCAGCTGCTCATCCCACCATCACACCAGAAGAGAGAAAATACATTGAGGAGGCCATCGGAGAGTCTGCAACCTTCCTAAACCCACTGACGGTAGACACACACAACACACATACACATAGCCTTCATTGTCACAAATAGAAAAAAGCCTTTATTTGTCACATGTACAGTACTGGGCAAAAGTCATACCCCCTCCTTTTGTTTATTTTTTTGCTAGAGCACAGGGTCAGCCATGATATAGTGCCTGTTGGAGCAGAAAGAGTTAAGGGCCCAACATCGGCTGCTTGGCAATGCTGGGGCTTGAATAAGCAAGGTCTAATCAAGCTAAAGTTTTCTACAAGCTTCTGCTCCTGTCCAGATCCTAGCCTCTCCTTAGCACTGTGGCTTTCGCATGAGAATGAAATTACTAATGATGTTTTTGTTTTGTAGGTCCTTCACAATGACATTTACATGTACATTTATGGCATTTTTTATTAAAGTGCTATTTTAAGTACTCAGGAAGAGGTATGGCTTTAGTCATTGTTTGATGACAGCTGGTGACTCCAGTGTTTGAATATCTAGGGGAAGTTCATTCCACCACCTAGGTGCCAGAACAGAGAAGAGTGTAGATGCAGGTCTTCCTTGTACCCTGAGAGATGGTGGGACTAGTTGAGCTGTGCTGGAAGAGCAGTGCTTGGCGGGAGCACAGATCAGTGCGGGGTGTGATAAGTGCTTTGAGGTAGGTGGGTGCTGGTCCATTTTTGCCTTTATAGGCAAGCATCAGTGTTCTAAATCTGATGCAGCAGCTACAGGATGCCAGTGGAGGTAGTGTAGAAATGGGGTGGTGTGGGAGAACTTGGGAACATTGAAAATGAGTTGTGCAGCTGCATTCTGGATTAGTTGCAGAGGTCTGATGATGCTCAGAGGCAGACCTGCTAGGAGTGAGTTACAGTAGCCTAGTCTTGAGATGACAAGGGACTAAACAAGTATCAGAGTGGCCTGTGTGGAAAGAAATGGACAAATCCTTCTGATGTTGAAAAGGAGAAATCGGCGCAAGCATGTCAGATGAGTGATATGAGAGGAAAAGGACAGGTGATTGTCCATAGTTACAACAAGGTTGCGTGTAGTAATTGAAGAAGAGATCAGAGAGTTGTCCAGGAAAATCACAAGATCCTGCTGTAGGGATGAATCAGCTGGGATGAACAGCACTTCAGTTTTGCAAGGGTACAGCTGGGTATGAGCTTCCATCCATAATGAGATATCGTCCGGACATGCTGAGATCTGGTTAGAAACCTGCGTATCAATGGGAGAGAAGGGGAGGATGAGCTGAGTGTCCTCCACATAGCAGTGGTATGAGAACCCATGTGAGGATATAACCTCACAGAGAGTTTGGCTACAGAGGGAGAACAGAAGAGGACCAAGTACTGAGCCTTCAGGGATGCCAGTGGAGTGTATGCATGGAGCAGGAATGGATGCACACCACATCACCTATGAACTAAAAATTGTTTATTTTAATTGAATTGATGATAAATAGGGTGATTGTAATGATGATGATGATCATAATGATGTTCTTCCTCTCTTTCTGCAGAAGTTCAACACTCCCTGGAGGAAGTTTTTCACCTCTATGCCTGTTTATGCCATAATCGTTGCAAATTTCTGCCGCAGCTGGACTTTCTACCTGCTTCTCATCAGCCAACCGGCTTATTTCAAGGAGGTGTTTGGCTTTGAGATAAGCAAGGTAATACACACACACACACACACACAGGAAGTCCTGATCTTTCGTATCGGGCATGCATTAGCATTCACACTTTAAATTAGTAACCCTAACCCTAACCCTAGTCATCTGCTTCCAGCTAACTGTATGGAGATATTTAAATAGTAGTGGATATTAGAACATGCAGGAGACTGGTCTGGAGGCTGGATTTCTCAAGGTGTCCTTCAAAACTGAGTCAAGTGTATTGTATTGCATTGTACTGACTCTTGAATAAAGTAGGGTTTGTCAGTTGGTGCTGTGTTGTCATTATTCCTGTGTGAAGTTAGCACTTATGTATCATGATAATATCATAGGGGACATTTTATTGTAATTACTGCAGTTACAATGGAGTTTAATGGGAGAAATGGGAGAAAAAATTAAATGTTTCAAAACTAAGTGATTTAAAAAAGTGATAAAAATGAGAATTGGAGATGCTGGATGCAAAGTCCCAGAATGAAGTTTAGCTATACCTTGTAGTTGCTTTGAGTTATGGCAGAAACTTGGCTTAGCTACTTAGCGATGTATGGGTCTATGAGCATGACTGTGTTGTTGGCGGTATTAGCATGAAATGAAGTTTTGGAACAAAGTTTTGAAAGCTGATTTGTTTGAGAGAGTATACAGATGAGGAGCTGGGAGAGCTGGACAGACTAAAGGACTAAAGCCCCAGTGCATCGCTCTCTTTAGGTAGCAATGATGTGACTACACTATCAAAACAGGATTGTGTGATTGTAATGTAGGAAACTGTTAACCAAAGTGAAAATTGCTAAAAGTAGTTTAAACTAAAAAACTTCAACTCAGAATTTCTGAAGAGATCTCAATACACATTGACCTTCATCTCTCTCTCTCTCTCTCTCTCACTCTTTCTCTCTCTCTCTCTCTCTCTCTGTGTCTGTCTGTCATTTTTCTCTCTCCCTCTCTCTCTCTCTGTATATCTCTCTCTGTAGGTTGGTATCCTCTCAGCTCTTCCTCACTTGGTCATGACGATTGTTGTTCCTATTGGTGGTCAGTTGGCTGATTATTTGCGCTCTAACCACATCATGAGCACCACCAACGTACGCAAACTAATGAACTGTGGAGGTATTTGTGTGTGTGTGTGTGTTCATTAACTGTACATATGCATAGACTAACTATTAATTATAGGTTTTGGGAGACAAGCAAACAAAACAAGAACACAGAAACATTGACTTTCATCACCATAAAAACTCATGACAGTGTAAAAATGACAATCACATGACAATCAAGAAAAAATAGCATGCATAGTTTTGTAATTGTGCATATGCACATTTCTATGCATAGAATGTGATTGATCCAGTTTTGCTAGTGCATGAAGATGTGTTTAGTTCTAAATACTCCTGACCATGCATAAGAAAATTATAATGGCAGGTACACTGATTATGAGGAGCTTCCTTCCCATTTACTGTCTACCCTATCAGCATAAGAGAGAGAATAATTAGAGTAATACGATAGTAATAATTATGATTTTGGTTATCAAAACAAGGTTCACTATAAACTCTGTGCTGAGCGTGATGAGTTGATCATCAGTTGATTTGGTTTTCCCAGTGCAGATTAAGTTGATCTCTGTTCTAGAAGAATGTTTCAAACAGAAATGGAAGGTGGTACTGGCATTTCCCAACCAACTGCATGCTGAAATGTGTTGATGACATGATGAAAGATGACACGTTATCTTTATTTATATCATTTGATCCACAATACACTGCACATGTGATGAATACCAATATTCTTATGCATACTGGTGGCTCTTATGCAAAATTTAGGACTTTTATCAAATTATACACACGCTTTGATAAATGAGACACCTGTTTTTTAATGATAATGATAATTATTCTGTGTGTGTGTAGGGTTTGGACTGGAGGCTACGTTCTTGTTGGTTGTTGGTTTTTCTCACTCTAAAGGAGTAGCCATCTCTTTCCTTGTCCTTGCAGTGGGTTTCAGTGGCTTCGCCATCTCAGGTAAAAAATGTAAAAAAAATTGGGCAACCTCGGAAGTGTGAACTACACGCAGGTGAATTGATTAATGAATGTGGAGCTCTTAAAATGCACTTAGGCAGCTGTGTATCCCAAGTCTAAATAAATGTTACTTGTTTAGGTTAAGGTTGTTAATGTTAAAGGATGTTAATGTTAAAGGGTTAAGGGTTTATAGTTAAAGTTTAGGGTTAATGGTGTTGAAGGGTGTTAGTGTTTATGATTTAAGGGTTATGAATATTTGGGATAGGGATGAAAGGTGTGTTTCTCTCTGTAGGATTCAATGTGAATCATTTAGACATTGCCCCTCGTTACGCCAGTATCCTGATGGGCATCTCTAATGGAGTGGGCACTTTATCAGGCATGGTGTGTCCTCTCATAGTGGGAGCCATGACTAAACACAAGGTATACACACACACGCACACACATGTATGAGAGGCCATATAGGCCATAATTCTCAGCTATACTGCCATTTATTATCAAACCTCTCTCATTCACTACCAAATTCTCTCACCCACACTATCAAACTCTCATTCACTATCAAACCCTCTCACATGCACTATCATTGTCATTCATTCACTATGTTCTTGCTTTTTTTGATTGGCTGAAAAATATTGTCTGTCAATTTTTTCTCTATTTTCAAGTTCAAGTTCAAGTTGCTTTTATTGTCATTTCAACCATATACAGATGATACAGTACATAGTGAAATGAGACAACATTTCTCCAGGACCAAGGTTCTACATATAAGACATCACAGAAGTACAAAAGTGCACATGTGCAAGAGAAGACAACATAAAGTGCATGTGTGCAAACATTTGCAAACATTGCAGAGACAACATAAAGTGCAGGTGTGCAAATGTGCAAACACAGCTAACAGTGCAGACATCACAAGACAAGACCGTGCAGCACTAATCCAAATCAAACGAATTGTAGAGGTAGATGAATGTACATTTGTGTGTGTGTGTGTGTGTGTGTGTGTGTGTGTGTGTGTGTGTGTGTTTCTATGATGTCATAGTGACAGACAGCAGAAGATAAAGCCACCACATAATATAACCTGTGGTTATGCTATATGCAGAGGGGTGCATGTGTGCGTCTGTGCGTGTGCGTGAAGCACTGCAGTAGTGTGAATGTAGTAAGTGTTCACATTGTAATGATATCACTAGCACAAAGCATTTGTGTTTTACTTCAACTTCAGTTAAAAAAATCACTGTAAAATCACTGACATGTTCGGCAGTCAGAGACCAGGTCAGTCAAGAACACTAGCTAATATATGTAGGCTACAAACATTCATTCAATAACATAATTTAACTAATTCTTGAAATTCAGATAGTAAGATTTTAATTATAGACTGTACTGTATTGAATGTTAATGCAGTCTATGCTACAATATCATGTATTTTTCTCTAGAACATTATTACATATAGCCATTGGCTGAATGTAACCAGTAGGCTAAACTGGGAAATATGGCTTGCTCTTGTTTTTCTGCAAAGGTGGAGCAGGCAGCAGCATCGGCACCAGCGCGTCACGTGCTCCTGCAGAGGTCCAAATGGTGGATTGGAAAGAATTGGAAAATTCAAATTAAAAAAATACCCTGACAGCCGGCTTACATCATAAAAAGTCTCTTCTTATAAAATTATAATGAAAATAGAAAATTATAAACTTCAGTTACTTAACTGAATCAGTGACTTAAACTTAAAGCAGTAATGTACTGATTCATCATGAGTAAGACCATGACCAATATTTTACCAAACAGTCAACGTTTCAAAACAAAAATTTTCAAAATTTCCATCCATCCATCCATTATCTATCCCGCTTTATCCGTCTGGGTCGCGGGGAAGCTGGAGCCAATCCCAGCATGTTGGGGCGAGAGGCGGGGTACACCCTGG
>JAQMYM010004882.1:0-11836 GCA_030014255.1 Parauchenoglanis ngamensis
GGTTTCCTCCCACAGTCCAAAGACATGCAGATTAGGTCAACTGGCTACTCTAAATTGCCCATAGCTGTGAATGCAAGCATGTGTGGCTGTTTGTCTGTGTTGGCCCTGTGGTGGACTGGTGGTCTGCCCAAATGGCTGAATAAATTAGTGTGTGTAATTGAAGTAAGTGATTTAATCTCGTCAAGTTTAAATCACTAATAAATATATAACAGAATAAGAGACCCGTGCGATTCAGAAATGTAGTAGCTGTTGGCCATTTGTGCAAAGGACAAAGTTCATCAGTTCAGTGATACTGCATCCAGCCCACACTTAATTAAGAGTAAGTCAGCAAGCATAAGTGGAGAAATGATGCAGCTGATGAATCACTCCATGTCTACTGATTTGCTATATATGTGGCACTTGTGAATACATGCATAACATGCTGTAACATTACTGCTAAATGAATGACTCAATCACACTGGCTTCTTCACTTATAATCACACAGGTAAAGATCCACTAATAATTTTTACACACTGGATTTTTATTAATGCCACAATTTACATTTGCAATTGTATGTATATGTATATCGTGCTAAATGTCATAAATGCGCTTTTGATAGACTTGTAATATTTATTTGTCTATAAAGGACTGGATACCATAATAATTAGCCAGGACATCATTTATAATTTTCTACTCATATACTGTCCTGACCAGATCATTTAAAAATGACAAGCTATTGTTTACTTAATTTAATAAGAAACAAAAAGCAAACAAAAACACAAAGATGAATCCTGGAATGGCTTCAGACTAAGTGTAGTTCTGTTACAGCTCTGGTCCAAGTTGCATCGATTGCTTTAGCATTGATCCAAGAAATTCATTTTACATGATTATCAGGTAGGTTGTAATTTTGAATTGAGTTCCTGAGCAAAATTGTTAACCCCCAAATGCTCAGGTATGCCCTGTCTCAACTGGAAGCCAGTTTGGGTAAAAGCGTCAGCTAAATGAGTAAACATAAATGGCACGTTATTGTTAATTCATGCATCACAATGTACCCATGTATTATTCTAGAAATGTTATTTAATAGAGCCCGTAAATGTTACTTAATCTTAATGTTTTCATGCATGTCATGTTTTAAATGTGTTTGTGTGTTCGTGTGTGTTCGTGTGCATGTGCCCCCTCTGCTTCAGTCTGCACGTTGCAGCGACTCGGGGTCAAGCTGAGTGTCTCGCCATCATCCTGGCCCACGGAACTGACGTGTCTGTAGTGGATGCTTCAGGTTCGGCTAAGTGACGCCATCTTTCTTCAGCTACATAGTATTTAAATGCAGTTTCTATTCCTGTATTCTTCCTAATTACCTACACAGTTTAGCAGTATGTATTGTGTTTACTTCTGAACATTAGGTGATTCTCACATAGTCAATACACATTCTACTTCCATACTGTGCACCATATATAACTTCTCAATACTATATTATATTATTTATCACATTCTTGGGAGTTGTGTCACAAAAGTTCTGTGTATTTTCAAATCTAATTTACAAAGTACATACCAGACAATTTCTTTTAATTACCACATACCGTTTAATTTTTGGAACCTTTTTTTTTCCTTTGTGTCTTTTATATAGAAATCACTGGTTAAATCTAAAATGTCATTAAAGCAGGTTTCTCACACACACTCCACTGTTGTGTTGAATTGAGCTCTTTTGGGAGGGGCACCTCACTGTTTTGTGTTTTTTTTTCTCTCACATTTGTTTTAGGTTTTAGTGCTTTACACCTTGCTGCCAAAAACAACCATCAGGAATGTGCCAAAAAACTTATACAGGTAAAGTACTTTCATACATTTATGCTTTGCTTTGACTTATAATGCAACAGGTGACGTTTAACTTGAAATTGTCTCTATATACATGCTTAATTTTTTAGGACTGGTCTGAATGCTTTTGAATACTCAAGTATTCGTTTATTGGGATGCTCTGACTTTACATTCTTGTTCCCCATATAAGTGCACCACAGGCAGTGCAATAATGTTTCCTCCACTCTGTACGGTGCTTTATATGTTCAAATTGTTAGTTTCACACAAATGCAGATAACTTCTGGAACGATGGTCATATGACTTAAATTATGTGGTACTTTATAACTATTAATCAAAGACAACATCAGACACGAATGTGATGCTATGTATCCCTGAATCAGTCAGTGTAATATAGAAGGCCAGAAGGAGTTTCATTGTGACTTTGTGGACTTAGAGAAAGCATATGACAGGGTGCCTAGAGAGGAGTTGTGGTATTGTATGAGGAAGTCGGGAGTGCCAGAGAAGTATGTAAGAGTGGTACAGGATATGTACAAGAACAGACAGGAGCCACCGTGGACTATGATGTTTGAGGATAACATTGTGATCTGTAGTGAGAGTAGGGAGCAGGTTGAGGAGACCCTGGAGAGGTGGAGATATGCTCTAGAGAGAGGAGGAATGAAGGTCAGTAGGACTAAGACAGATTACATGAGCATAAATGAGGGTGACACAGAAATGGTGAAGATGGATGAGTTTAAATACTTGGGATCAACAAAGTAACAGGGAATGTGGAAGAGAGGTGAAGACGAGAGTGTAGGCAGGGTGGAGTGGGTGGAGAAGAGTATCAGGAGTGATTTCTGACAGAAGGGTACCAGCAAGAGTGAAAGGGAGGGTCTACAAAATGGTAGTGAGACCAGCTATGCAGAGCTGGAGGTAGCAGAGTTAAAGATGCTATGATTTGCAGTAGGTGTGATTAGGATGGACAGGATTAAGAATGAGTATATTAGAGGGTCAGCACAAGTTGGACGGTTTGAAGACAATGTCAGAGAGGTGAGATTACGTTGGTTTGGACATGTGCAGGGGAGAGATGCTGAATATATTGGGAGAACGATGCTAGGGATGGAGCTGCCAGGCAAGAGGAAAAGAGGAAGGCCTAAGAGGAGATTTATGGATGAGGCAAGAGCATGCAGGTGTAAGGGAGAGAAATGCTTACACTAGATTTGTCATATATATTATTTTATATTATTGTAAATATGGTGTTTTGTTTTATATTTTCCCTTAGACTATTATATAATTTTACTTTAAAAGAACTACAGAACAGCACCTGATGGGAAGTGGTTAGAAGATACCACTCGCTATTACTGTTCAGGGGTGAATAAAAGTGCATCACCAATTGATTTATTCTTTTATTTATTATTTTTATATAAATGTATTCTCTTTGGGTTATTTGTTATTGAAATGTGGTGTTTATTATTTTGAGTAATGGGTTAATTGTTATTGGAATTGTAAATAATGAATGAGTGTTTTGAGATTCCCCATTGTGAAAATGGGTCCGGTTGGTTAACTGTTATTTGTGTAAAAATAATGGAGTGTTAAAATTTTTTTTTCTCTTTCTTATTATTCTTTCTCTTCTATCATTTTATTTCTAGTTAAGTACATGTGAACATGCAGACGGGGGTCAGGGCAAGTATGTTAAGTGGGACTCCTGGTGTGGGGAGGGGGGCCTTCCTGTTATCACCGCAGTTAAAGGAGCACTCTCTCTTTGCTACCCCAAAGTTCACTAGTACAGGTCGGGGCATGTCTTATGTGTTATCTAGAGGTTCCTAGTCTATCCTTGTCTGACAGGGACAAACTAAGTAAGAGCTTTTTGTCTACAGATGTCCCGAACATTAATGTTATTGACCTTACACATCGGATTGGCTCAGAAATTGGTGCATCCATCAGAGCGAGTTTAATGGATAGCACTGGGGCTAATGTGCTGACTAGGGATGCGGATGTACCCCCTGCATCAGTGTCTATGCTGGATAAGATGGGCGTGACTGTTATCGATGCGTCTAAACTCAACCTAGTGCTAAAGTCTGATGTGAATACTCCACCTTACTTCAGGGGGGATGGCTCAGATAAGTGCTCTGTCCTGGAATGGGAGTAGCTGATGCGAGCTTATCTCTTGAAGAGGGAGTGTTCAGATGCGGACATGGTTGAGGAGGTCGTGAATAGACTCGGGGATTGTGCTAGAGAAGTCACTAAGGTATGGTTGTGTAATAATCATAAAACTGCAGACCTTGCAATGGTTTTTTCTATCCTAAAACATCATTTTGCAGATTCATTCAGTTCAGGTTTACCTCTTGCTGATTTTTATGCAATGAAGCCTCACTTTAATGAGTGTGTTTTGGATTATTGGGTTAGATTAAATCATGCAGCAGAACTAACAGAACAATCTATCGTGCATAAAGGGAGATCCATGGTGAACAGAGATATGGAAGTGGCTGTTATGTTCATATAGAATTGCCCAAGCAGAGAACTTGCTCTAGTGTTTAAAAGAAAACCAATGTGCTCATGGACAGCTAGCGAGTCCTTAAGGGAGAATAGAGTACAATCGGGTCGACTTAAACAGCATGCCATAGCACTTGTCAATGAACCAGTCAAGGGGAGAGTAGATGAGCAACTGTGTGCACTCTCACAGGTTTGTAGTAGTGAGCCACAGCACACCAGCCAAGCTACTCTAGAAAAAGTTTTGGATATGTTGGGAAAAGCTCTTTTGAATAACTCTCAACCAGCGTATGACAAGCCAGTTGTAACGCCATCTAAGCATTTTGCTAAATGCAGGGTTTTGTGCTGATTCAGGTCACACCACTATCACTCACTGTAGAACGAGAAAGCTGTGTTTTAAATGTTACTTACCAGAACACATTAGTAGTAACTGCACATTGACTACACAGGAGGGGAATGCAGGTGTTCAACAGATGGATCAGCCACAGGGAAACTAGAGTGTCTCACGTTGAATGGGGGCAATGTGAGACAGGTTGACGTAACCTCCACTAATGATTTTGAATTTGCATATTCATGCTGTGTTCAGGACATTCCGAAAGGTAAAACAGCAGTTTTTCAGAACTTTGCAAGAATAGACCAGAGTGATGGTCTATTTTATGCTGATGTGTTGGTGCAAAATAAGGTTGAGTTACGGGGTATGTTGGATAGTGGGTCCATGGCTACCACAATATGTGCTGAGGTTCTTCCATGATTAAGGGAGGTGGGGGTGTTTAGTGATGAGTCTCTAACTCCGTGAGATGTATTTTTGGTTGGGTGTGGAGGTAAGCAGACCACTACAGTGGGTGTTTGTACTTTAAACATTGAATTGTTTGGGTGAAAGTTTGCGGTTCCTGTCCTAGTGATAGAGGGACAGGTTATTCTTGGCACTAACGTATTGAAGCCTTTGTTTAGACAGTTAAAGACAAGTAAAGGCTATTGGAGTGTGTTAACTAAGCCTGATGGAGTTAATCAGCAAGAACACACTCAGTTACTTCGCCACACACACACAAGATGGGCAGAGGTACAAAATCGGCAGCCAAGAGAATAATCCAAAGAATGGAAACTAGGTCGAGCGATCGGCAGACAGGGTATCAAAGATATTCCAAAAACAGAGAACAGAAACATGAGCAGAGTCCAAAACACAGAAAAACAAACACGGGAAAAACAAGGCTCGGCAGACAACGCAGTGGCTAGTCTAATGCTTCACGAATATGACGCACAACCGAGAGTCCTTTTAAACATGGGCTGATTGACCTAGGATTGGAAGCACCAGCGTCCAATTACTGGTCATGTGACCTGGCTGGGAGTGTGCGCTCATGGGAACTGTAGTCCTATGTAGTTCGCGCCATAATGAGGAAGTGCACGCTTCCGTGCTATGCGCGACGGAGACAATGAAAGCGCTGCGCATGCGGCTGAGTCCATGATGCCTGCCGTGTTTGCGGCGAGGGGCAGAATCGTGACATTGATGTATATCCTTGTGTAGCCTTGGAGGATTTTGATGAGCTCGGGGAGCATGATTGTTTCCAGAATGTTGTACAGTTAACATCTTGTACAGCTAACACCACTCATTCATTGCAGGGTTCCACTAATAGGTTGGATGAGTTATTAAGGGAACATTTGAAAGCGTTGGGTCTTGAGGACATAGACATCGCTAACTGTCAAGTGTCTCCTGTCTGGAAAGGTAAACTTGTGGATTTGATTAGTAAGTACGACAGTGTGTTTTCTATGCATAGTCTGGACTGTGGTGAGGCACAGGGTTTTGGCATAGGATTCGGCGGATGATGAGCTGTTTCGTCTTCCAAATAGGCGGCTGTCTCCAGCCCATTATCAGTAGCTAAAAGAGATGCTGGATGTGATGGAGGAGAAGAAGATAATATGAAAATCGTGTAGTGAGTACACTTCTCCATTGGTTTTGGTTTGGAAAAAGAATTGGGATTTACGTTTTTGCACTGACTACAGATGGCTAAATGCACGTACTGTTAAGGATCCGTTACCTCATCAAGCGGATGTCCTTGCTGTTCTAGGAGGTAATGCGTTTTTCAGTACTATGGACTTGACGTCAGGATAATATAATATTCCTTTACATGAAGAAGACAAGAAGTACATAACCTTTTCATCTACTCTAGGACTGCACGAATACAATCGGTTGTCGCATGGGTTGTGTAACAGTCTAGCTACATTCATGAGGATGATGTTGGTGGTCTTTGGTGATCAGAACTTTTTGAGCATACTTTATCTGGACAACCTCTTAGTTTTTGGTAAGACTGAGGAGAGTTTGCAGAGATTTGACATGGTGTTCCAATGTCTCAAGCAACACAATTTAAAGCTCACTCCTGCGAAGTGTCAATTTTTGAGGAGGCCGGTGAAGTTCCTGGGTCACATGATTAGCAAAGAGGGTGTGGCTACAGATCCTGCTAAAGTAGAGGCTATTATGAATGTTAGCGTGAAAAATTTGATGGAATCCGATGGAGTAACTCCTTCAGCAACCAAGTTAAGATCATTCTTTGGATTGGTAGTTTACTATCAGCATTTCATCAAGCACTGTTCAACTGTGGCGAAGCCGCTATTTCAATTGACCTCAGGGTTGAATAGACCATGAAAAGGAAGAGGGTTACAAAAAGGTATTGGGACTCGCAAGCTTGCTCAGTTTGACTGGACTCCTGAATGTAGGGAGGCTCTGAGTCAGTTGAAGGATGCGCTAGCTAGTCAAGATGTGTTGGCTCATCCTGATTTCACTAAGCCTTTCTTACTTTCGGTGGATGCTTCTTCCAGTTTTTTTGGGAGCAATTCTTTCTCAAGTGCAGGAGGGTTGTAACAGGGATAGGCCCATTGCTTTTGCTAGCAAGTCACTGAAACATGCTCAATCTAAGTACCCAGCACATAGGCTGGAGTTTTTGGCTATGAAATGGGCAATTCACGATAAATTTAGCCAATGGTTGCGGGGTCATAATTTCACTGTGTGGACGGATAATAATCTGTTGACATATGTGTTGACTAAACCTAAGTTGGACGCTTGTGAGCAACAGTGGGTTGCAGCATTTGATTTTGATATTCAGTATATCCCAGGATCAAAGAATGTGGTGGCTGATGCACTGAGTAGGGGACCTTTTGCTAAACCTGGGATCGTGGACAAACTGACGAAGGTGCCGTACAATCAGTTACTGGGTTAAGCTGAGCTGATGGAGATATATGATGTTTGGGATAAGTTTCGGTTGACCTGTGAGCCTCGGACGAGGGTAGCCTTGCATCAGAGATGAGGGGGGTTCAACACGTGGGTATTATGTCTAGTCAGGATCAGGCTCAAGGAACGTTGTCACAAGCAGATGTGAAAGCTGTGCTGCAGTCACATTGTTGCTGGGATGGGGGCGCTTTATCTAGGGCTGTTACTCATTCGCAACATCTGCACACATTGGCTACTGTGGAACGCACTCCGTTACCAGTTTTCACACATGCTGAACTGCTCACAAGGCAAGAACAAGATTCTGTTATAGCGAGAGTGGTATTTTTTCTAACCAGAAGTAGACATCCTTCTAGGTGGGAAAGATTTCAGGAACCTAGAGCGGTTATTAAGATTTTGATACAGTGGGGTAAGCTGAGTGTTAAGATGGGCATTTTGTACCGTACTTCTAGACATCCAGCTTCCAGGAAAAAGATCTTCCAGTATGTAGTTCCTATGTCATTAAGACATGATGCTCTGCAGGGGATTCATGATGAAGCTGGGCATCAGGGACAACGCCGTACACTGTGGTTGTGTAGACAAAGTCATCGGGCATTAGTTATGACCAGAAGTGATTATTGTGGGATAGAAGTTCAGGATGGTTTTGTTTCACAAATCACAGACAGTTGTTTGTTGTCTGAGGATGTAAGTACTGCTTGATCTGAGGTTTCTGATGAGGATGCCATGATGGAGCCTGTTGTGTCGCCGGGACCTGATCAGAGTGTTGCAGATTTGTCTTGTGCTGTAGTTGTGCCGCCTTGTTCATCTGTAGTTCGAGGGCGAAAACTGACTACAAGGTTAGGTAGAATTATTAAACCTGCATATAGGCTTATTCAGACTATGGCATCACAGACCTTAAAATGGTTGTAGGTTCATTTTAATTTATTTTTTTGTTTGTTTGAGTTTTATACAATTTTTTACTGTATTGTTATGTATACAATCCTCTGGTGTCTGTGAGGGGATTGTAATGGTAATGTAGAGTTGTATTGTATAGTCATCTGATTAACTGTGTATGATGGCATGGTTTTCTATGGGCAGACTAAGGATTAGCTACCCTTGCTCTGTTCTAATCCTTGACAGGATAGCATTTTTGCTGATGGATCTTTTATGGTCTTAAATTAATGACTATGTTCAACAATGTGCATAAGGGATACAGAGTGGGTAGTAATCATTTTTTTCTTTTCTGATACTTGCTGAGTGTAAATAATAGGTTTTGTAATCTAGTGTAACTCAGTGGGGGAGGATATAAGGGAGAGAAATGGTTACACTAGATTTTTCCTATATTTTATTTTATATTACTGTAAATATGGTGTTTTGTTTTATATTTTTCTTTAAACTATTATGTAATTTTACTTTAAAAGAACTACAGAACAGAGCCTGATGGGAAGTGTTTGGAAGATACCACTCACTATTACTGTTCAGGGGTGAATGAAAGTGTATCGCCAATTGATTTATTCATTTATGTATTATTTTTATATAAATGTATTCTCTTTGAGTTATTTGTTATTGAAATTTGATGTTTATTATTTTGAGTAATGGGTTAACTGTTATTGGAATTGTAAATAATGAATGATTGTTTTAAGATTCCCTGTTGGGAAAATGGGTCCGGCCGCGTCTTGAGATTATCGAGAGGGAAACCCCGTAGTTCTCTCTCTCGATAACGTGTCCTGATGGCGGGAGGTGCAGAGAGGAGAGTGATAAAATACACTCGATTGACTCTTATCAGTGTGGTGTTCCGTCATTTCCCAGAGCATCCAAAAAAAAAAACCCCACAACGCATAGTAGAAAACCTCTACACAGGTGGTGTAACACAGCAAGATGCGAAGGACAGGAAAAAGGGGAAAGAGATGATCCGCTGTGGTGACCCCTAATGGGAGTAGCCAAAAGAAAATGATTACTGTTTTTCTTAATACTGCTTGTGTTCTTTTATATTCTATCAGGGTTTCCTGAGTATGTGATTTCTTTCATTTTTGAAATGCTTTATTTCTAGCTTCAACAACTTGTATTGTGCTACAACAATTGTCATTCCACCATGGAACATTTTTACCCCTTCTAATTTTCATACTTTTAGGTATTATCTTCTCAGCTGACTTTATTGTTGCATTTACTAATTCATCATTGAACATGTCTATATCCATATTGTCCTCCTTTTCAAGTTTAACACATGTTCAACGGATAAATTGAAAACCTTCACAATTTGTTTTTTCCATTTTCCACTTAGAGACTCTCTTCACATTTTCATAGCTCACCTTTGCTCCTATTATGGTAAATACTACATTCCATGATAGTGCACTGGATATAAAATTTCACTATCAAACATATACTATAAACATATCACTACAGTATATGTGATATTATAAAACCAAATTCAGATTTTAGCCATGTTTCCTCCGTGCAAATTATATTTGGTTTCTTTTGTATATTATCAATATAGTTCTTAAATTCTTGACCGTTTGCTGTTAAGTTTCTCGAATTCTATTGTAGTACAGTTAGCACCAGACCATGTCTGAGAGGATTCATGAAGGTACATCTTCATTCAAGCTATTTCTAACCATTTCCAATAGCAAACCCCTAGATTTCTCAGCTGAGATCACTACAATGTTAATTCTTTCTGAATTTGAGCTGAGCAGTTAATAATCACTGCCATAAAAAGTACAAGTTCATTGTTGTTGACTGCTAAGGTTTCTACATTAATCACTTCTGTCATGATTTTTTGATGGCCAGTTTTTTAATCACATTAATTTTTTTCAGACTTCGTATATTTCTATGTAACTATTTTACTGCTTCTGAGTAATTATGCCTTGGGTGATTTTTTTTTTTTTGTATATCTGCTGCTTTTTTACTGACTACGCAATCTAGATTGGCTGTGCTATGTTCTCTTCCACAGTTATAGTGTTTAAGTTTAATATCCTTATTGCATTGATTACATTCATGGTCTCCACTGCATTTAATAAATCTCATTCTAACTTTGCATATAGCTGCTACAAATCCAAGTCTTTGGCATTTAAAACATTGAAGTGGTGGTGAAATGTACAGCTTGACATTGTAACACATGTATCCAATATATTACTTTTCTGGCAGTTTTTCCTCATCAAATGTTAAAATTACAGAAAGACTATCACATATGTCTTCTAGTTTTTAATCATTTTGCTTCACTTACTTTTACATTTGCGATGTTTTCCTTCAATATCTCAATTTTTACATTTATCGGGATCTCTGTAATGACCCCTCCAACTCGTTCATTGGCCATAGTGCATTGTAGCTTCTTGGCATTGATCTTATCCATTCTAATTGCTTTTCCTTGTTCATCAGCATCTCTGTAGCTGACTAACAGCATTCCATTTCTTAGTGTCTTGGCACTTCTTATGTCTCCAATTTCCTTAATCAGACATTTTGCAGGTTGTAAGGAGTTAGTAAGAAGGTCATTGACTGTCCCCTGGTGGAGATGAAACACCAGTTTTCTGGGTTAATAGCTGTTAGATAAAATTCTTAGTCTACATTTTTCTACTAGCATTTTCTATCCACTAACTTTAATCTTGTTTTTATTGTGTTATAATTCCCAAGTTAGCATATCAATTGACCCGAACCCAGCACACCCCACCAGCTTTTGTCTGTCCCATTGTCTTCTGTGCCTTTACTTTCACACATTCACAAACATCCACATCCTGACATACACACATTTACACACACACCCGCCCAGCCACCCACCCACCCACACCCTGGCATCCACACCCTGGCATCCACACCCTGGCATCCACACATTAACATAGCAAATAAAATTTAATTGATTTGAGCATTCTTACATAGCACTCACACACCCCTACACACTCCCAGAAGGATATTCACACCTTTCAAACCCAACAGGCCATTTTAATTTGTTTCTCCCTTCCTGTACCCCCACTCACACACACAGACACATGTACACACCCAGGCTACTGTATATAAACTTGTCTGTCACAATAAACTTTGGATTTGAGCATACACCTGCACGTTGTGTCTGTGTCTCTGCTTGGTCCCCGGATCCGAAACGGGCGAGATACTTTCACCCATGGAAGTCAGATCGAACCTGAGAGAACAGAATCGTAGCTGATACAATTTTATTCTTACAATAGCATAGATGGTGTCAGAATGAATGGATCCTCTGTGTCATTTTGGAACCAGAGGCCTTGCATTCATAATTGAAGTGACATTTACATTTACATCATTTGGCAGACGCCCTTATCCAGAGCGACTTACATATATCTCATTCATACAATTGAGCAGTTGAGGGTTAAGGGCCTTGCTCAAGGGCCCATCAGCGATAGCTTGGCAGTGCTGGGATTTGAA
>JAQMYM010004883.1:0-11833 GCA_030014255.1 Parauchenoglanis ngamensis
CCCCGCCTCTCGCCCGAAGATGCTGGGATTGGCTCCAGCTTCCCCGCGAGCCAGACGGATAAAGCGGTATAGATAATAGATGGATGGATGGATGGAGGAATGCAGCAACTGCTAATATTAGCACTTTTAGATGCTTTAGAAACATCTGTAAACCTGAACATTTATGCAGTTATCCAATCAGCCAATCATGAGGCAGGAGCATAATGCATAAAATCTTGCAGATACTGGTCAAAAGCTTCAATTAATGTTCACATCAAACATCAGAATGAGTAAAAAGTGACATCTGTTTGTCTTTGATTGTGGCATGGACGTTGGTACCAGGTGGGCTTGTCTTTTTGAGTTTTTTTTTTTTTTTGCATTGTGCTGCTGCCATGTGATTGGCTGATTAGAAAACTGCATGAATGTTCAGGTGTACTGGTGTTCCTAATAAAGTGGACAGTGAGTGTATATACACAGTTTAGGCCAGAAGGTTACATACACTTAGGCTAAGGATTTTCAAATTTAACTTTTAACAACACGAGACACTTTCACTTCCTGTGTTAAGTCTATTATGGTAGTACTATATTTCCATAAATTTAATCTTAACATAAATATCTTTCTCAGTTGATTTCATCCCCCTCAAAAATCTAAGCAAGAAAGCTCTTAAGTCAATTGATCATAAACGTGTCTATAAGTAAAAATATTACAGTATAACAATATTACAGAGGTAGTACACAGTGCCGGGGGTTAATGGATAGTCTTAATATTCAGCAATATTATAATATTTATTCAATTGCTGATTGTAGTCAGTCAAGTCCTGGGTAAAAAAACCCTGCAATCTCAGTCTAGCACAAGAGGAAAGCTGCAGTTCATCTGGGAGATCTGTTAATCTGTTCATCACATGATGAGAGTATGGAGATCTTACAAATTGCATTTAATGAATTACATGATTGTTTACATGCGTACATATGTTGACAGATCATCTAATATCTCTCTCTCTCTCTCTCTCTCTATTTGTTAAGAGATTTTCTTCCTCTCCCCAGGTGTGGCTCCTTATTCATTCCTAACACTGCTAAGAACTAGTGCACCATCTGTGTATGTGTTGTTTTTTCTTTTTCCTCTGCTGAGTTTCCTTCCCTTAAGGATGCATCATTTCCTGATTTTTCAGCTCTGTGTATCTCATTATATCCTCAGATCTGTCTGCAAAGGTGTGATTCTTGGTGGGCTAAAATTATTTCAGACAATTATTTGGTGTGGCTTCTTATTCTTTCCTAACACTGCTAAGAACTAGTGCATCATCTGTGTATGTGTTATTTTTTTCCCTTTTTTCGTATGCTGTTTCCTTCCCTTAAGGATGCATCCTTTACTGATTTTTCACCTCTGTGTATCTCATTACAGTCTCAGATCTGTCTGCAAAGGTGTGATTTTTGAGTGGGCTAAAGTTATTTTAGACAATTATTTCTGTGGCATACACACTATTCATTTGTGCATGTTAGGAAGAATAGGGGAAAAACTGAATCTTATAATATGTCAGCACAATCCAATATCATAGCTTTCAGTACAAATGCTATTTTATTACAAACTTTTCAAATCAAATTACTTTAAAGGTATAGTTCAGCAAAAATCCTGGAATGTGCTCTGTTCTTATTCAAACAAAATCTGGCAAGCCAACAAAACATCATGTATTATTACAAGAATTAACATCTGCATAACTTCCAAATTGGTACTAAATTGTGTGAAGATAAGCTCTTAAGATATACTCATTGGACGACAGTAGAACCTTACCACTATCCACTATTCATCATCAACCATTTAAGAGTAATGCTCCTCAATGTAAAATTGCAAAGAATTTGGGGATTTCATCATCTATAGTACATAATATTATTAAAAAGATTCTGAGGATCTCTGTATGTAAGCGACAAGGCCAAAAACCAACACTGGATAGCCATGATCTTTGGGTCCTCAGGTGGCACTGCAGTAAAAACAGACATGATTCTGTGGTGGAAATCTCCTGATTGGGCTCAGGAACACTTCCAAAAACCATGGTCTGTTAATACAGGTTAAAACTCTACCATGCAAAGACAAAACCATATATGAACATGATCCAGAAACGCTCATTTATACTGGATTGAGGCAAAGTGGAAAAATATGACACAGAAGGCCTTGAACTATTGAGCAGCCAAAATCCTATATCACACAAAAATGGGACAACATTCAAAACTCCAGCAACTAGTCTCCTCAGTGTACAAACGTTTACGGGGTTTTGTTAAAAGAAGAGGTGATGCAACACAGTGGTAAACATGCCCCATCCCAACTTTTTTTGAAATGTGTTGCTGGGACCAAATTTAAAATGAGCATATATTTTCTAAAAAAAACAAAACAATTTGATATGTTGTCTTTGTTCTACTTTCTATTAAGTATGGGTTTACATGATTTGCAAACCATCATATGCTGTTTTATTTATATTTTACACAGCGTCACAACCTTGTTGGAAACGGTGTTGTACAAAATATATCTTCATCACAAGTGATACAACTGCAAAACACACATTGTCTATTGGACATATCCAGCTTCTCTTCATCATGTGGTATGGCACAGTCCTATAGGTCCTATAAATCTGGAGTGGAGAACATCGCATTTGGGATTCCATACAACACATATGGCTTGAACACAGTCAGATTTGGTGTGCATTAATGTTATTCATTAAAAACAATAGCACGTCCTAAAAACAAACACAAAATGTTAACCAAAATGAGCTAACAGCATGCTGGATAATCACATTCATCACTGAAAAAGACCATGAGTTATAGTCTTTTTAATTGCCTAATATAATGCTTTGCAATAGTCCATGTGTGACCACATTAACACCCCAATCATCATACCTATTCCTGTCCCATTTCAGACAGCTGAAGTATGGCCTTGTCCAGTAAACGTCCGTCAAACCCTCCTTCGTCCAGTAGCTCCCCATATTATATTCCACACCCTCTTTCCAGAGGATGTCCCGTCAACTCTCATTGCATTGGGCCACTGTACACAATCCGACAAATCGTCTCCATTGTTTGTGTTAATGTCTCAGCAGCTCTCGTACAAGGCAGTTTTCTGTGCCATGGTCAGTGCGCACAAGTTTTGGACTTTTAGTGGTTTTAAAGCTTCTACAAAATAGCCCCCAATAACTTTCAGGTCACTGCTGGCTTTGTAGGCATTCAGCCAAATTATTTTAGAAGAGAAGCCGTCAGTACAGCCATTAATACACACACCAGCAGGTTTTAACTCATCATATCAATCGACGTGACAAAGGTAATTGGATCCTTTTGTGAAATACTCTCTTCTGTGAAGTCTCCGTTGCTGTCTGTATGATGAACCCTCAGGATCCAGCTCAACTAACATAACTCTAATTTCTTCTAATTTGGCTTTAAGGCCAATTCTTGGCACATCATAAACATCCATCTATACTCATGCAGCTGCCCTGGACCCTGTGTTTGTCCATGGACAAAGTCAATGACACGGCCTAAATCTGTGCAGGCTGCGCAGCAAATAATTCCTGCTGATAACAATCTCAAGTCTACATGCAAGAATTTCATTGTATGACATTCTGAGGTGAAAATAAAACTTGATTAGCTGAGTTCCCTCCATTGCATGGTGGCTGTATGCATGAGAAGTCATTAGAAACGCATATGAATTTATAGGAAATTATCGTGTGTGCACAAAACAGTAACTTTTTCTCACAAGATAACTGGTGTGCACAGGATAATTATCTTGTGCACACAAGATATCTTGTTCTCACAAGATAATAAATGTCAGCTTATAGGACTTTAGGACTCCATATTATTTTACAAGAGATTGTACAATATGACAGGATAAGATAACCATGGTTATAATTTTGTCTCCAATTTTTGCACATTGAAGAATACATTGGAACTAAGTTTAGGTAGAAACTAAAGCTGTGAGTGGAGGGAACTGTAGAAACATAGAACCACATGTGTTTGACCTGATGAATCATTTCAGCCAATCATTTCAATTTGTCACATCAAGTAGGTCTAACTCTGGATGCACAATACTTACACAACATGCCTACTAAATGACATACCCACTTCGCAGAACTCCATCTTGCACATTACGCCAGCTTTATTAGACCTTGGGTTAGGGTTAGGGTTAGGTCAAGGTTTAGGTGTCGGGTTAGGATCTTCGCCGTGTCAACATGCATCGTCTCAGGGGGGTGTGTTGTGCACTGAAGTGGGTGTGTCATGTTGTAGAGTGTTTGCGTCTTGTCGGATGAGAGACTGCAGATAAACCCTTCTTGTTGCTTTGCCCCTTGTGCTGAAATCCCAACTTCTAAAAAACGATTGGCTGCCTTCTTTCTGTAGGTAATGTAGATAAATATACCACGTCAAAAACCTTTACCAGATTATTGAGACATATTTATGGAGAAACACTGAAGTGACATTGGCTTCCACTGCTTGATAGATACAATGATCTTTTACATTTACAGCATTTGGCACACTCCCTTACCCAGAACAACTTCCTAACTTACGCTAGAACAAATAAGTCAGGCTCTAAGAATATCATCAAGCTAAAAGCCTGTTAAGCGTAGTTAGCATGCGTTAATGCACCAAGAAAAATTGTAGAAGTCAGGTTTTTTTCCTTGCAGTAATGTTCATTTAAATGCTTAGTGAAGAAGTGGGTCTTTAGTTCCTTCTTGCAGATACCCAGACTGGTAGGGAAAGTTAATTTCACCACCTGGGTGCCAGAACAGAAAAGAGTCTTAATGCATGTCTTCTTTATATCTTGTGTGAAAGTGGGTTATCGCAAGGCTTGCTAGGATATTTCTTTTTTTTTTTTTTCCTTTTCCTCTTTTTCTTTTAAGGCCATTTATTATTTATACTCGTATAGCATTATAGTATAGCACAATATTAATATATGTTCCCTTATCATGGCGTCCACTGTCATACCCATAATGTGCATGAACATATTAGAAATTTGTACTTGGTATTATATGATGTTATTGTTTCAATCTTTGCAACAGGCATGAAATTTAAGTTCCATCATAAAAATCTTCATGTGTCTCTGTGTAAGAATCTGTAGCTGCAGATTATTTATATCAGGGTCTATATCTGTTGCACTGAGATTATTATCTTTGTGTGAATGTGTGTGTGTGTATGTGTCTGTGAGAAAGAGAGAGAGAGAGAGAGAGAGACATGGCGACTGTAAGTCTCAGCCCTGCATATTGGCTTTTACTGAAATTAAAAACCTACCTGATTTACATGAAAACCTATAAAAAAAAGCTTCCTTTGTCACTGTTCCAAAGGTACAAAAAGTGAATGTCAATGGCGTTGATCCTTTGGGTGAATAAAAAACCATTCTGAATGAAAACCTTTCTGAATAAAAAAAGAATAGCATGGCAAAGGGGGTCATGACATTGTAATTCAAACGGTTATTAAGAAAACAAATCTCTCAATCCTATACCACAGCAACACAGTCAATGCCCACGTGTTTACTCACGTGTTTTGCATGAACGTCCATTTAAATCATTAATACAAGTAGGACATTTTGGAAGCAATTTTGATGTCTAGGTTTCGGGGTTTTGACAGATGTGTACATTTAAAAGAAGAAAAGAATGTTTTCAGGTGTCAGTGGCGAGTCTTTATTAAAAGATAAAGAAAAAAACAACACCCTATGTGCTTTAGTAGAAGAATAACTCTTCTTAAATTGTACTTTATTTTGGATCATCTTTAACCCTCAATCTAAGTATGCAATCTCATGCAAGAAACAAATATTTGTTGAAAATGACTTCATTTTCTCTGTAATGTGTAGCAAGGTTGAAATGAACAGAGTTTTGGTTATACTAGCATACTATATTTTTCTAGCATAGAATTTGCAAATACACAAAATGAAGTAGCATCCATGCTAATGACCTGAAGACATTGAAGGCTATTCTAATTATTTATTTATTTTTAATTAATAATTAACTTTCAATCTGTAATTTGAGTAACAGGGCTGTACTTTCAAAGTGACCATCTCGGTAAATATTGCTATACAACTGAAAATGATTCATAAAAATGATTAATAAAAAGGACATTTCAGAATGAAACACATTAATCCCCATATTATGCTTTTTACGTTTACTTGACTTATATACAATTATTTGTAAATGGAAACAAATGCTACCCAACTTATGGAAACTCCCAGGCACAGCTTATGCTAAAGATATGATTCAGCATCACTAACATTTTCTGGATTTGTAAATTTGTGCAGAAGTGGAAGCGGTAGGATTTCACAAATCCCTCATTTTGACTGCACTATGTGCATATCCTGTGCTCTTATTGTGATGTTGTTTGCTTTCCTTTCCTGGTCTTGTCTCGTCATTTTTGTCTCTTCTGATTGTATCCATCTGTGTTCAGTTTAGTTCCTAATTAGTATACTCTTCTGTCTTTGTGTGTGCATGCTGTCATGTTTAGTGTATATGTTTGTTTCAGCGTCTCACTTCCCTGGTGCTCGTCTCTGTGCTTAGTTCCCAGTTCTTCTGGTTTAAGATTCTTGGATTCATCCCATTAAATGCAGTTCTCGCTTCACTCATGTGTCTCCCGTTACATACTAAAGATACCAAATCAGAGGTCAGTTTAATGCTATATACAGTTTTAATGTTTCGGAGTTGCAACTTCACAAATGGAAAAAGGATTAATTACGCATTTAGAGGTAGTTTTAATCAAGTTTATGCTAAGTAAATGAATGACTATGATTAGTATTTGAATGAAAGATTAAAGCATTTGGTTTGTGTGTTAGTCTGTATTCCTGTTCATGTTTAATTTGCTTTAGTGCAATGTTAGTTTATGTTAAGCTTTTTAATTTAGTTTTAGCTCATGCTTAAGCAGCGTGCTACAATGCTGCTATGAGAGTTAGCCTGTTTACTACAGCTTTTACTTGTAACTTGATACTTGAAAATTGCATGAAACTTGGTGGAAGGATGTAGCATGGGCCAAGGAAGAGTGAATTAAATTATGGAGCAGATCCACTGCCATCCTCTGCATTCTCCCAAAGCCAATCTAGTTTACTATAATGATACTTTGCCATTAGGTTATACATCATAATAGCAATGTATGGGATTTCACATATACCGTAATGCCCTTCCTGAAAAAGAAAGAAATCATTTGAGGTTTCTACTGGTTCCTAGTAATGATAATTATCCGTCTATGAAAGAAGTCCCTATCGGCTTCTGGTGGCATTTAATAAGAACCTACTTCCTGGGTGTGATTTATGACTGGTACTGAAGGTAACCATAGATGTATTTAATGTTCCCTTATCACTGTTATCAACCAATGTACACACACACTGAGAGACCGTTGGGGCAATTTACAGTAGCCACTACACCTGGCAGTTGATTTGTGACTGTGGACGGGAACCGTTGACCCCAGAGGAGGCCACACAGACATGTAAGCCAATTTCTATTGAGGTGATTGAAACCATCAGACATTTATTTATTTATTTTTTAATATAAGATGCTAGTTAGAGGTTAGCATGTTTATTATAATGTTAGTTTGATGGGCAATTTGTTTACTCTGGAAACAAGCAAATACACTGTGGAAGCAGCTCACTAGCTGTGCTTACTTTCATCCCTGATGTGAGACTTAATGTGTGACTCACAAAACTGACTGTCATGCAGGGCAGATGAACCCGGGGAATAGAAATGTTTCAAAAATTTTATTTTGAAAAACATGTCCACATATTTGGTAATATTTGCTTAATTGTTGATCAGATGTTTAACGATTATCTTTTTCCTGTAATAGTAAGTTTTCAATGAAAATGACAGCATGCATTAGGCATAATAGTGCTGATTAGTTTTTGTACATAATTTCAGGATTAGATACAGACATCAAGCAAGGTGGAAATATACAGTAAGGTTTACTGTTGTGTGCAGGTGAAAAAATGCATAAATGTAGTAACACCTACAAAAACATGTAAGCTAGCAGGGTCTACAGACGATTCCATCTTTTAAATGAGCAAAAAAACCACAAGGTCCATTTTGCATTGTGCGATTTAAGGAAATGTTTCTCCCTAAAATTCTAAAATAAATGCCAATGTCTATTCAAATATGTTAATTTATTTCACAGGCCCCAAAGTCACTTTGGGAACAGTGACTGTGTGATCAAATTAGTAAAGGGCAAGTTTTGTATACAATTAGTCTGAAGGCACATGCAAATATTTTGCACAGGGGTGGACCTAGGGGCGGAGCTACTGGGGCACTAGTCCTGGTGAAAATCTGATTGACCCTTTAATTAACCCTCTTACTACTGCATCTGTACTGCAAACTCTTATTACTGCAACAGAAGGGTGCACAAGAGGTTTCTACACAAAAGTACACAATCTTGTTGCTAGCTTAACTTAGATGATTAATGTCTAGTTTTAAGATATGCAAATGCAGAGAGATGAGTCTGAAAATCATAGCAAATGCAAAAGACAATGACTCTCATCTGCCTTTCCAATGTTTTCATAAGCTCAAATTAATGCAGTGTGGTAATGTTCCTCCCTTGGGAACAAACCTCAGTGGCTTTATTAATCTATTCACAAATGTTAAACATCCCATTGATATAGTGATTTTATTTATTTATTTATTGAAAGTCAGATACTTTTTTTTTGTCGGTAGAAAAATCAAAAACCAAATACAGTAAACCGAGCTCAGGATTAAACTGGGGACTCTATGAACACTATAGTACATTCTTGGCTAGTTGATTTAATGCATACGCTACAGTGGAACATGTGTAGCCAAGGATTCTGAAAAGAATCAATCTCACTTTTATACACAAAATATGTCATAATATTGCACTGGAAAAGTTAAACAACCATGACTGGGGAATGTGAAAAGCAATGATGAAATCTTTTTTTTTTCACAATATCTTTCAAAGTTGATAGGATTTGGATGAAAAAGGTCAATATTTCTACTCTCAGGAAGTGGCTTATGTTCAGAAGTGTACATACATAGATTATAAATGCTTTGTTGCTTTGCTTTTATGTGTCAGCCACAAAAGGAAGTGAAGTGACTCAACAAGAAGAAATACAGGCAAGACAAGTAATTGTTTTAGACTTGAAAGGTTAAAAGAATACTTCTGCAATTTTTTCAGCCTAATCTATTTGTAATGCATCTGTGTATGTGCAGCCACTAGACATTTGACGTGTCCCTGTATTAAGAGAACTGAAATGATGTTTACTACTCACTTATGTATAGTGGACATAAGAGCAGTTGATTTTTTGTTTTGTTTTGTTTTCTGTTATGTTTTCATAAATTGTTCAGACAAATGTATGAGATTTATCCTCAAAATCTGCTTATTTATCTCATCTAAGGTGTAGTCAAATAGTGAAAAATTCCCATATTCTCATTTCCTAACATCCTCCAGGCTCGTTGCCTTTCCCATTACCATTTTTGAGGAGTTGAAAGAAAGTGGATGATTATAGCACTACTTTGATCCTTGATAATAATAATTGCGTTCTAATGTGTGTTTCAGGACAGAATGGTGAGTTGTTTGCTCTGCCCAACCTCTATGGAGTTGGATAATGGACATTATCAGTTCCTAAATTGTTTTGGGATCTGCACAGCAATTACAGAGTTTTGCCTTAACTGCAGCATAATGCCATTAGCGTCACACAAAATGTGACTTGGAAAAGGAAATACCACTTGGAAATAAAGGCTATAGTAATTCTGCTGGGGAAAGAAGAGCAAATTCCTTCACTGTGTTTTAGCAGCAGGAATATAAATAGGCAGAAGACTCAACTGATTAATCCCATGGAAGAGGAAGTGCAAGTGTCTTTACCAGGTTGAAGGACATGGGCTTAATGCCAGATTTGTTAGTAGCAGTGCAACAGTGCAATGAAGCACAGAGTTGAGGAGAGACTAGTCACTTCATGTACAGAGACAGATCATGCTGTGCTATCAATGACTGTATCTCATTCTCTGATCTTGAAGTCTTTTTTGGTGGAGATTGCAGGTAGCTTGACATCATAGCACACTATTCCCACTGCCCAAGTGTGTGACTGGCGTGTTACACAGTGTATCATTTCATTCAATTCCTCTTTTGAACATCTAAGAGTGCACTGAAGATTGATTAAAAAGGTCAGGCATTTTGGCTGAAATAACTGACACGGAAGCTCTAGGATAGATATCAATGCCTCAGTAGTAATACAATTTCAGGATTAAAAGGAAGTAGAACAGAATGAGGACCAATAGACCAGTTGACATAACCAGAAGACAAACGTGACATGAAGGAACTTTTTGTATGCTACCTACAGTATATGGGGTCATGGTTAAGGTGACCACTTGGTGCTGCTATCCTTCCATCCATCCATTTTCTATGCCGCTTAACTGACTCCAGGGGAAGCTGAAGCCAATTCCAGCTGACTTCATGTGAGGGGCTTTGGACTTTGTGGAGCACCCAGAAGATCTGGTGATTGAACCCAGAACTTCTTCATGTGAGCCAAGCAGGAATACTCCATTAGTTCCAAGGGAAACCACCCTGAGTGTGCTCCAGTCCAGGACCAGTTTTCCATAGAACCATGGTTATATATGTAACCTTGTGCATTCTGTTTGTTTTTTTTCCAGTACTTGCGAATGTGTCTAAACTCAGCTCTAATCAGCCAAATAAATACATTTTTTGAGTAATTTTAAATATTTTATATGCCGAAAAAGTTTGTGGGCACCTGACCGTCACACTCAAATGCAATTATTAATCATCTCATTCCCATCCCATTCCTATACACTTTTTAAGCATCCCATGTCCCGACCTCTACTCTTCTGGGAAGGCTTTCCACTAGCTTTTGGGGTGTGTCTGTGTGGCCTGAAGCACTATCAGTGTTCCAGTTCCCAAGTGTGTACTATCTTAAAGGTGTTTAGTGGGGTTGAGATTGAGGTTCTATGCAGGCCATTTGAGTCTCCATTGAACAAGTCACCATGTCTTTATGGACTTCACTTTGTGCACAGGGGCATTGTCATGTTTAACCCCCTTATTTCCAGTGAAGGAAAATTGTCAAGTTACAGCATACAAAGGCACCCTATTCAATTGTGTGTTTCTACACAATTGTAGAAGCACAAAATTGATCCAAAACTGGAATGCTGACTTCTTCCACAATTTGGAGAAGACTCACATATGGGCATGATGGTCAGGTGTCCACATACGTTTGGTCATATGGTGTATCATTAGTCATTTTAATTAAGACAAGTTAAGAGGTAAGAGAGAAATTGAAGTGATTTAAGAAGGAGAAGAAATGTAAGTGACCAAGTGACCAGTACTGTCTTGCATGACCAAATTATATGAATTATTTAGATACGTAGTGCCAATATAATGACTTGGATAGTTTAATCCGCCATGGTAGTTACTACCATTCTAGGTCATTTGAAATATCTGCAGCTGACAGAAGCTTAATTTTGAATCTTATTGTGTAGTTCATGTTCAAAGCTTAAGAGGCACTTAATGTTATTGACTGATTATAGGACACTGTTCAAAGGGCTGCTTTTTATAGTGCTTGAGCTGGTGACTTTGGTTTATTGGCAGTAGTTTTAACAGAATTGGGTCATATCTCCGAGGATTGAGCTTCATTACAAAAGTTACTGAAAAAGTAAAAGTAGAAGATATAAAGGGGCCTATAGAGTACTGCCTTAGACCAGCCACTGCAATTCAGATGCATATGAAAAATGCATTTTTGGTGTCAATTCGAAATATTAGCAGTTGAGAGACACATCTCTGTCTTAGTGGCAAAGTTTGCTTTAGATTTGCACTCAAATGTTACTAACGTATAAGGTTAATTCCTAAAACATCACACAATCACCTCAAAAATCAATAAAATTATTTCTACAGTTTCAATATAAGAATAT
>JAQMYM010004884.1:0-11833 GCA_030014255.1 Parauchenoglanis ngamensis
CCAAGATGCTGGGATTGGCTCCAGCTTCCCCGCGACCCAGATGGATAAAGCGCTATAGATAATGGATGGATGGATGGTGATGTGCTCTTTGAGATACATCCTCACACCAGACGTACCTCACACTATCAACCATCTTAACATGCTAGCTAACCAGTTAGTATTACACTGTTAACTTCACAGTCAAATCTATCCCATTTTGGTTTTATATGCATACAAAGCAAACATAATTCAAAATGTTCTCCAGACTAAGAAAATGACTGAAATTTTTTTGTACAAAAAAATACAATTGATTCTTCAGAGCTATTTTCACCCTTGGCCCAAATACCTGAGCCCATACTCGGGACTGATTCTGGGCTCTTTTGTGGGTGGGGCTCATTACACCAGGTTTGCTTTCCCATAGAAAGATTCTTTCTCAACCATGGAACAATTCCATTCTGAACTGGATGGGATTCCACAATTGTCCATACAGGTTAGCAAAATGGCAGGCGTTCCCATCCGTTTATTGCTTTTTATTATTTCCCTTTTCTTTCAACACTCAAGAACAGTGCTTTTTGTCATCATGTAAAAATACCCGCACGTGATGAAACGTGCCTCTGTTCATGTTGCTTTAATAAAGCTGAACTAATTGCTCCAGTCCTATGAATGTGTGATTCTAATGTATAAATTAAATTCAAATTCAAATTTTATTGGTCACATACACAATCATACATGGTACAACATGCAGTGAAATGTTTCCTCTGTATTTAACCCATCCAAGCAGTGAACACATACCCGGAGAAGGGCAGCGCTACAGCGCCTGGGGAGCAGGGTTTTTTTTGGATAGGTGTCTTGCTCAAGGGCACTTCAGCCGTGGATGTTCATTCACATTTTTTCCTGCCAGTCCAGGAAAGGTTTGTATTGACACTAGTGAAATTTTTGCTTTACTTCTCTTGAGTTTCCAATCTTTTAAATGCATCAATTGTTCGAGTGAAGTCATTGAAATTGCATACACATAAAATCAATTCAGAGTTTTTAGGAGTGGCAGCCATGCGTTTGACTGGCTTCTTTGCACCATATATCACTAAGGTGTTCTGTTTCCTCAGCTGACCATAACCGCGGTTTCCCCTGCGAAACTTGTAACAGGAAGTAACATGACAAGTCGAACCTACCGATTACCAGGGTTCTGTTGAAGTGAGCCATTGTTTTTAATTGTTTTTTCCCCAAACATTTCCAAACTTCCTTTAATCCTTCCCCCCAAAACCACCCTTTTGTCGGTCGTCACACTTGAATCATTTACTGTATTACATGTTAAATTCCCGGGATTGCTTGTTTGTGTGCACAGCATAAATTTCCTTAAATATGTGTTGAGTACTTTAGATGTGTTTAGTTGTGTGTGTGTTCATGAAAAGCACCTCGGTTTTCCAGAAGGCCAAGAATCAGTTATCTTGATCCCTCATGGGCTCAAAAAAGCTTTCACATGCCATCAGACGTCTGGAAAGTAACCTCAAGTGGGTTAACCTCAATCAACCTGTTTATATAGACAGGAAAGGGATACTACTGAGCACACCCCTGAAGCTTGTTGCTGATCAGAGCAATTGATAATGTTACAACCAACCCCCGTTACCCGAGCCGTTACAACTCACCCCGCTCTACTATTAAACATTTCGGTCAGTTTGACTTGTTGCTTGAAAATAATTCTCAACAATATCAAAAGTTCTTTTAATGCTTACTGCTTAATGTGTGAAATGTTTTCAAATCTTATTTTAACACCCACACTGTTGAATTTTAACCCCCATTCACCACCTTTTATTATTCAGTCATTATGTTTTCAGTGATAGCTTTTTTTGGTAAGCACCTTCATGCAAAATAGCTACTGCCTTGAAATGCTTGGAATTTTAATCTTATTTGTCTAAGCAGCCTTGATTCCCATCTGGCCTGAATGCAGTTCCTCCCTGTGATCCAGCATCCTAAGTTTCTATTCAGTCCTGAGTTGCGTTTTGTTGGCGGAGGGAGGAAGCACACTGAGCGGAACAGCGAAGCGGAGAATGGGGCGGGGCTAAAACAAGCGCATTCGCTGATGATTGGCTGTCGACTGGAGGTAGGGCAAAGCACGATAATCTCGCGTTTTGATTGGCTGACATATCCGCAATCGGCTGGCTCAGTGTTTGGGGTTTCATGTGTTTGGTTTAAGACGTGAGGAGATAACAAACCTGCTGCAGAATCCAGGCGAAACCTAAACATCTGGCACCATTCTGTACTATAATAACCTGCATCGATAATATTTTTACAGTATTTTATTGGACCAAATCCGAACGTGTTTTAAAAGGTAAGTTATTTTATAATAGTATGAGAACGTGATTTGGTTATGAAATGCTAAAATTAATAACTGGATGTTTTTTTTTCCAGTCTTAGATGTCAATGTTATATAATTTACCTATATATTTAATAGTTTAATATATTTAATAGGTATGTGTACTTAAAAGTTATTATTATTATTATTATTATTATTAATGTTGTTATTATTATGTGTTAGTTTGTTATTGATATTATTTAAATGGTTGTATTATTATTATAAAGGGAACTAAAAGTTCATGCAACTTGGGTCATTTTATATTTCCATTAAAGGGTACATGCTTTGCAGCCAGCTAGAGGATACGCAGCAAGAAGGAGGAAAAAAAGAAAATTGTATTGTGGCAAATTAATGTTTTTTATTTATTTGTTTCAAGATTTTCATTTAAATGCTAAAGTAGGTTACAGCTCACAGGCGGCTTTTAACTTCATCCAGCATTCATGAGAGTGACGCAGAAAGGACTAGAGGAATTTTTTAAAAATAATTTGTGCACACTGTATTTGTGGCGTAAACACTTGATGCAGTATTAAAGTTGATTACAAAAAAAGTATTTTTTTTTTTAGTTTTTTTTTGCACTGTTTTATTAATCCTCTTGTTCTTACTGACATAAACCCTGGAATGTTAAGGAAAATGTGTACTTCATTTAACACAAAGACAATTTGTTAGATTCGCATAAGGTGTGGAAACCTTCGACAAACAGGTATCATGTCCTGGCTGGTAGTCTTTTTTGATGGCGTAAATGATTTCCTTTTTTCATAATTTCTTGGAAGACAAGTAGATTCAACAGTCAGAGAGAGTCAGACTTCAGCCTGACAGAAAGTTTCATTTGGTGTGCATGTTTAAACCTCATTCTCTACTCACACTAACAGGAGACAAGCTAGTTTGTCTGTTTTGTGTGAGCATGTAGTGGGTGTGTAGCAAGTTCTCACCTGTGGGCGTTGCCTACCCAGCATCTATTTTTTTTAGGTCAGATGAAAAATGCTAAATGCAAAAAATTCTTTTAAATCTTAGTTAAACACAACCTAAATAAAAAGTTACAGCTACGTACATGTAACAAAGGCACCAGCGATCTCTGCTACTTCAATTCAACTCAATTCAATCCAATATTTATTGTCATTATACTTATACAGGAGTGTACAGTACAGTATAATGAAATGCAGTTTAACAAGTGTTTATGCGAACAACATGACAACACGGCGGGCATTCGGAGACTTGCAGTATTAGACAGGACACTGAACACGGTACACAGAAGACAGGGGGAGAAAAATAAACAAACAAACAAAAAACTTTAACAAGGAATGCAGTTTTAGCAAAGTGTGTGGGGCTAGTCAATGCTTACTAATAGGTATTCATGCTGTTGGTGTAGGTAAAGTGCAGAATTAAAGATTAAAGTGGTCGTGCTAAATGTAATCGAGTAGAAAGTTGAGATAACAGGCAGTTTGAGTATTGAAATAGATGAAGTGGCAGTGCAATATTTCTGTTTTACAGATCCAGTTCAGGTTGGAGGAAAGGTATTTACAGTCATGTGTAGAAGTGGCTGTGCCAAGGGAGGTGATTAGGAGGACGTGCTCACAGTGTGTGTGGCGTGAGCAGCGTGACTGCCCATGGGAAGAAGCTATTCTTTATTCTTGTGTTTGTATACTCTGGAATCACTTTCCAGACACAAGGAGGAAGAAACACGCTGTAGCTGGGGTGAGTGAGGTCTGAGCCAATGCTGACTGCTTTCTTCAGACAGTAGGTGTCTCGTGATGTGATGAACTGCTTGCCTCACTGCTTATTGCAGGACCTTGCGGTCAGTGACAGTAGAGCTCTGTTGGAAGTCTCCTTGGAGGCACTGTTGGGCTTTTCTTGTTAGATGGGAAGTGTGGACTCTCCAAGTGAGGTCTTCTGTGATCTAGACTACTGGGAATTTGAAACTACTCGCTCTTTCCACTGTGGTGCTCAAAATGAATAGGGGTGTATGCTCTCTTCTTCCTCTTCTGAAATCAACAGTCATTTCCTTTGTTTTGCGGACATTAAAGGGATGTTATTGTCAGCGCACCGTGCAGTGATGAGGGCTTCTTTCTCCCAGTAGGCAGTCTCAGTATTCCTGGTAACAGTGATGGGTGGAGTGGAGGTGTAGTTATCCAGTGAGAAAATCCACAATCCAGCTTCAGAGTGTTTTTTGGAAAAATGTTTGTATCCTAATCATGTGTGTAAATTTGTGTGTCACTAAATGCAAATGAGCTGAGTTGTGAATGCGTTTTGCACATTACAGATTATCAAGCATGGGACTGGGCAATACACTGGGGTGGACTTTACTTGCCTGGTGGGCTAGCTAATAAATTTGATTTCTTCACCTAGGGTTATTGTAGTATATTTGGTTTAGATGAGTATTAGTACTTGTGCAATAAAGGAAATGAGTCATCCTTGACTTGACAGGAAAATCCTCATTATCAAGTGATGAATTCAGTTAGAAGGTCAATACCTTCTGGGATTTTCCAGAAGTGTAGTAAATATAGCAGAGGGAGCTGTTCTTCGCTACTCATCTATTCACTACTCATGTATTTATTACGATTATTTAATCTGTTGGTAGATGGCACTTTGGTACCAGCTACAACAGCTGGACTCAAGATACCTGGAGCAAATTGACCAGCTCTATGATGATACGTTTCCCATGGAGATTCGTCAGTACCTCAGCCAGTGGATTGAAAGCATTGACTGGTGAGAAATGACATGTTACACTTTTTAAACCCAGCCCTAAGGATCTTTCAGTTCACATGAGAACATCATCTTACAGAGTTTGCATGCAGAAGTGATGTTAGGAACAATGTTGTGTGTTGAGAGAGAGCACTATAGATATATCAGAAAGCTACCACTGCAAGTAACAATTCTTGGTTAAACCTGTTTCTCTTGCTTGCTCAGATGTTTCCCACATCTGTGGGTAGTTCACCTTTCTTTCCTGAAGGAAAATTGACATGTGATATTCAAATTAAGTGCCATTATTATGAATTAGATACTTTAAGCCACAGAAACATGTTTTTTCATATATATATATATATACAGTATAAATGTACAGTATAAAATGGGAATCACTCTGTAGATAATGGAGATGAAGTGTTTATGATTTTTGTTCCATTTCTGGAAATGGAAAAAAACATGACCAATAACATCTGGAGCTTACTGTCTTTAGTTGAATTGCATATAGCATAAATGAAGTTCTTTGTACACTATATAATATAATACAATAACAGACATTGAAACCATGGATTTGGCCCTCTGAGCTTTACTTTACTGTCACCACCGCACTCTCTGTGAACTTTACCGTCACCACCGCACTCTCTGTGAACTTTACCGTCACCACCGCACTCTCTCTGAACTTTACTGTCACCACCGCACTCTCTGTGAACTTTACTGTCACCACCGCACTCTCTCTGAACTTTACCGTCACCACCGCACTCTCTCTGAACTTTACCGTCACCACCGCACTCTCTGTGAACTTTACCATCATCACCACATTCTCTTTGAGCTTTACTGTCATCACGCTCTCACTAAACCACTGCTGAATTATCAATTTCTCTGGTCTTACTATTTATAGGTATGTGCTTGAGGAACATGGGCATTTTTCTTTTATTACATAAACTACTGACAACATTTCCCCCAAATTCTCACACAAACATATTGTCACTTTGAGTATTGAATTGCAAAATGATAACTGGTCAAAATAACAAAAAGATACAGTGTTTTCAGACTTTGAATAATGCATAGAAATCAATATCATATTCAGTTTTCAACAACACAATACTAATGTTTGAACTTAGGAAGAGTTCAGAAATCAATATTTGGTGGAATACCCTCACATTTAATCACAGATTTCATGCATTCTGGCATGCTCTCCACCAGTCTTTCACATCGCTCTTGGGTGACTTCATGCCACTCCTAGCACAAAAATTCAATCATCTCAGCTTGGTTTGTTAGCTTGTAACCATCCATCTTCCTCTTGAGCACATTCCAGATTTTTTAAGTGGTGTTCCAGTCTGGTGATTGGGCTGGCCATGAATGGGTCTTGATCTTGTCCTCCATCCACACCTTGATTGACCTGGCTGTGTGGCATGGAGCATTGTCCCGCTGGACAACCCAATCCTCTGATGTAGGGAACATTGTCAGAGCAATAGGAAGCAAGTTTTTCTTCCAGGAGAACCTTATACTTGGTTTGAATCATGCGTCCTTTACAAATAAAAATCTGCCCCATTCCAGCCTTGCTGAAGCTCCCCCAGATCATCACTGACACTGTGGCTTGTAGGCCTCCCCAGTTCTCTCCTTTTGACAACCAGGTGATGGGAAAATCTGAAAATTGGACTCATCAGAAAAGATGATCTTACTCCAGTCCTCTACAGACTTACGCACTTAATTTACCAGTCCTTATGGTCTTTAGCAAACCTCAGCCTGGGTCTTCTTTGCTTCTCAATGATGAAGGGCATTTTTCTAGCTTTGCATTACTTCGACCCTGCCCAGAGGAGCCTGTTTTGCACCATCCTTGCTGTGCACCCAGCTGTTATTTGCCATTCTTTTTGTAGGTCACTTGATCTCATCCTACGGTTGTTGGGTGACATTCGGAGTTAACAATCATCCCAGTCAGTGGACAGTTATTTTCGCCCCCTGTCAGCCTGTAACTTTGTTGTCCCCAATGTCTGCTGCTTGACCTTGTTTTTATGAACTGCCATCTTTGAATCTTTTGAGGATGGAAGCAACCTGATGGTCTGGCCTGTAAAGCCAGAATTGAACACTTCTTTTTTTCTCACTCAATACTTTTCTTTTTAACTCTTTTGGCACGGTGAATAGATATTTTTGTATTCCAATTAAATTTAAGGTATTACTAGCACTGCCATCCAAACAGTTTGCCATCCAAACTGATCCTATTGCAGGAAGATAGTGATGACCACAGCAGTGGGTTTTATACTTTTCCTCGTTAAATAAGATTTGGTTCACGTGATCACCTTATCAGTACCTCATTAAGTAAAATGAGTTGTGTGTGTGTTGGAATTCCACCAAGACACTGGAATGAAATGACTGCCATGCATAGAGATGCTAATTTAAGGAAGAATTGAAGTGATCACTTAATTTTTTTCAGAGCCGTAATGTGTGTGCGTGTGTACTAGACAGTTCTAGGCTTGGTATCTTGATTATAATTGCCATTATTATTATCTGGCATAGGGATGCTGTGGCCCTTGATGAGTCTCTAGCGAGGCTGCGTTTCCACGACCTTCTGAGTAAACTGGATGAGCTCTACAGTCGTCTGAATCCAAGCAACAACTTCCTCCTTCAGCACAACATCCGCAAGATACAACGCAACCTACAGGTGCAGAATCTCCGCAGATAAACTAATCCCATCAGCTCCATAACTCCATAACACAAAACTTCCTCCCATCATCCTCAGTTCCATCTGCTCAAGGAATCTCCTTTAGGGTTATAATCCATAAAATGTTTTTATCTTCCTTGTAGGAACACTTTCAGGAAAATCCAATGTACATGGCTATGATTATATCCAACTCTCTGACTGAGGAAAGGAGAATCCTGGAGTTGGCCATCAGAACACAGGTACAATACACATGAGTGTTTATGGTGTGTGCATTTATTTTTCTTGGTTTTGTACTTAGTGATCTAATGTAGCATTAACTTTTATGATGGATGGAAGTTGTAGTATCTATGAAATTGGTGCATAATGTCAGGCAGGGTCATGGCCACAATTGCCACCACATATCTAACTTCATAATTATATTTACTCAGAAATGAGAGAATTTCAACCACTATATACTGCAGCTGGTGTGATGTTTTTGAGGAAATTTACTTTTTGGAAATTTGGTTTATTCTGAAAATGTGCACATTGAAAAGAAAAATTGTTATTCTATCCAACTGAACAATGTCATTTTTTGCACAAAATGTTTAAGAATTCTAAGAAGCAAAGAAAATATAATTTAAAGAAAATATTTAAATAAAAAAAGACAGCCAAATCCCAACCACACCCATCACCTTCACCAAAACTATGTTGTCCTTTTGGCTAGGAAAATATGGGCTCACCCCAAGGCAATGTTATAATGGAGAAACAGAAACAGCTGGACAGCCAGGTGAACGAACTGAAGAAAAAAGTGCAGGTAAAACACAACTGAAATATATAACCTGATTTTAATGATTAAATATCACTGTACTGTATGACGACCTCTCCTGTTTAAAACATTTAAAATATCATATAAAGATGGGAGGAAATACTGCATACTGTGTGTTACAGTCTTATATTGTATTTTGACTTTCCTGATTTTTCTTCGCCTCTCAATACTGAATAAATGTAACAATTTTAATATTAGTTCAGAGAGCATTTCTGAATTCCAGATCCTGCTGAATTTTTCTGCATTTCTAATTCCGACCACTGTAATGGAGCTATATAAAACTTCATCAAATTTAGCTTGAATTTATGTGTGTAAATAGGAAACTGAACAGGACATTCAGGTTCTGGAGGATCTACAAGACGAGCATGACTTCAAGAGGAAAACTTTACAGAGTAGAAGTAAGAAATTAATAATGGTCATCAAATGAATGTATACCAGGGGGGTCTGTGGAATTTATGTTACTGTTAAAAGGGCCCAAGTCTGAGAACCACTGATATAATAAATTTGATACCGACTGACAGAACAAGTGAATCAAAACACATTAATAAATACATAACCCCATTTCCAAAAAGGAAATGCAAATCATTGCATTTTGTTTTTATTTACATTTTACACAGTGTCTCAACTTTTTTGAAAATGGGGTTGTATATTTGAATGTAGCAGTCATGTGATATTAGGTGTGCTTTGTGTTTTCAGTGGAGGTTGAAGCAAATACACAAATAGCCAAAGAGATTCAGCTGGAGGAGTCGAAGATCAGAGAAATGTTCCTTAAGCTGAACAAAATGCGAGAGGTAGGCCAATGCTAAATGCTCCTATGGTACAGAGCAAAATTTCCCAGAGGTACAGCTTGTCCAATGTCTAGAATCTTAGGTTAGGACACAAAGGCTATCATGTGGTGAATGGAAGTTTTAGACTAGAGCTGAGAGCCTTACCCAATCCCCTGGTCAAAATAGGGAAGGCGATGATCTGCCTGCTGTTTCTGTCCTGCTGATGGCTCAAGGTTGCAATTTCATAATTCCCAACCTCTAACCAGGAAAAGCAAAAAAAAAAAAAAAAAAAAAAAGCCATCATGTTGAAATTCCTGCTCATCACCTTGGTGTAGTTTTCTTCACTACCAGTTCTGGAGTGATGTCGATCAACATGGTTGTGTACAACATCAGAAGTGAACAAAGCAGCATTTCATACCTTAAAATGAGTTGTACTGAGTTATATTTTGCTTTTGATCAGTTAACACAGGCATTTTCACATGTTAAATCCATAACAATGACCATACAGTTTGCTGTTTTGAGGAGGTCAATATACTTTTGTATGTTGAATGCACCGAGGTTAAAAATGACATGATTCTGGCATGCGAATTACCAAGCTGAAGCCAGCATAACCATGTCCTGCGCGAACTCAACACCTCCTCGCTCATGTGCTAGTCATCACGCACAGCCCAGCAGGGCAGTGGCCAGTGTGTGGGGTTCAGGGTGCACTGTGCTCAGCTCTCTCTGACGTGGTGACAACTTGCTCAAGTGACTCTGTTACTAGGGATATGCAGGATCTCTGGTGATCTCTGGTGCATTCAGGGCTAGGTTAGGCAGGAATGCCAGGAATGCCTGCATCCCAGGCCTTTTCCTTTCTCTTTTCCTTTCTCAGCAATAGCCTGTGCTGCATGACAGGAGCTGGAACTTGACTGTAGTGCTGCTGTAGAATTGTGTTTAGTGTGCTCACCTTTCACTCTAAAGCCAGGCTCAGCTGCATCACCATTACCTCTGCTGAGCACCTGTAGAACCACAGCACTATGCGTAGTTGGGCAGCCACCCTTTTGAGCAGGGACTCAGCAACCCCTTCAACCCCTGCTGCCATGGTGACAATGTTGTTCTTTGTCTGTTCCCTCCCTCTCAATCTCTGAGTGCTCTGCTCCTCCAGGCTGGACCACTGTCAAGCACTGTTGCGTTCCATTGGGCTTCCTATTGCTGACCATTCTCTTCTGTGATTGGCCACCACTTTGACTGGCTAGCTGGGAAGGCATAATGCTCAGCAACCAGAACCTCTGGGGCATTCCTGCCATTCTCAGCTTCCCACTGGCTTTGCCTATCCTTCTTTTCTTCCTTGCCTCTGTCGGGTGGCTCTGTCAAGAGTTGTTTCTCTTGATCCAGCTATCTGAACCAATCCAACTTCTTCATCAACTGGCATTTGCAAGGAAGAAACATGACTATGAAGCATAGTTAAAACATAGTTATGCGCTTGGTCTTTCATTTGTGAACTCACACTTATAAGCCAAACTCAGGCCAGCTGGTTAGCCTCACAACTGGATGGATACCAGTTTCAGCAGAGGTGATAAAACCCACCAGGCTTCCTTAGAATGGTGAACACAAACAAACATCACTTAACCTAAATCAGCTAAGCTGCATGTTGTGGTGTAGTACTCAGCACTTTTGCCTCACCGCAAGAAGATCCCTGGGTCAACCAAGGGCACCTCTCTGTGCATACATTGGTTTCCTCTCACAGTCCAAAGACATGAGTATTAGGTCAATAGGTGTGAATGGTTGTTCATCTCTGTGTTTGCCCTGCAATGGTTTGGAGACCGGTCCGGGGTGTACCCCGCCTTGTGCCCAAAGTCAGCTGGGCTTGGCTCCAGCTTCCATGTGACCCCCAATAGATAAGCAGTATAGATAATGAATGTATGTTACATACAGGCACAGGCAACCCATGAACATGTCTTACTAACAGTATACACTTTGTCTAAAAAACAAAGGATACTGAACACTAATGTATACATTCAATAAAATTTGATGGACATTGTCAAAAAGCAGCTTTACAGAAATATATAAATTCTGGTCAGAAAGTTTATCCATATGAATGTATGTGTGTGTTTTATGTGTTTGTGCATCTGAAGGTAGTAGTCATGGAGTTACTAAATGCACTAAAATTAGCGGATCTGACCCAGAGTACACTCATATCAGAAAAGGTTCCAGAGTGGAAGCAGAGGCAGCAGATGGCTTGCATTGGTGGTCCTCCAAATGCCTGCCTGGATCAGTTACAGAACTGGTGAGGGGTTTTTGACACATGGACACTAATGTTCAAAGTTTGGAATCACCTGTTTAATTTATGAACAGTCATTATTCCATTCACTGTACATATGATACATCTAATATTAACCAGATACCAAGGTATTTCTAAAAGATTCTAAAGTTTTGGGGTTCCAAAGTGATAGGCAGAACCCCTTCGGGCTCTGGCACGTCTAGAGTTTGAATTAAAAACCTTTTGTTTTTAACACAAAGCCTTAATGACTGATTATATATATACACTACCAGTCAAAAGTTTGGACACCCCTTCTAATTCAATGTTTTTCTTTATTTTTATGACTTTAAAAGAG
>JAQMYM010004885.1:0-11832 GCA_030014255.1 Parauchenoglanis ngamensis
TGTGTGTGTGTGTGTGTGTGTGTGTGTGTGTGTGTGTGTGTGTGTGTGTGTGTGTGTGTGTGTGTGTGTCCGTGTCCGTGTCCGTGTCCGACAGGAACGAACTCGGTCCTGCTCAGCCTATCAGAGAAGTGCTCGGGGGGAGAGGCGAGTTCTTCTTGCCCTCCTGTTCTTCTGCTCGTAGAGGCGAAGCTGCACAGCTCGACAGTCTAACCAGTTTGGGGAGAAAGATGTTTGTTAGCTCTTAGCTTCTCAGCCAGGTGCACTGCACACGCGCGCGCCTACCTGTAAGTCAGGTCATGTGATCACGGAAAAGCCCTGTTGTACCCACTTCGGCAGTTTGATAGAGAGACAGAGACACAGAGTCCGCGGATTTGTAGTGTTTCTTGCCTCCCCTCTCGGCATTTTCCAGGGACATAAAAAAAGGACTGTTTTTTCCCAATCACGGAATTCTAAGGATAATGTGAAGGTGTTTCATTGGGCCGCTACTCTGTTTCTGAAGACCGACTGCGTGTCGCGTGAACTTCAAAGGTGAGCACGCGCAATACTTTTTGTTTGTTTGTTTGTTTACTGTAATGTTGCTTTTCTCATTCCCCGCAAGAAAAAACGTGTTTACTATCTAGCCTGACCACTTGTATCTTTCCCACAGTTATTTACTTGATAAAACAACAACATTGTTCAGGTTTCATACCAAAGTTTCCTGATTGCATTATTCCCTGATTGATTAGGCTCCATTTGACGTAATCTGAAACCAGGAACGCTTAAACGTAGATGTACTTCTCATCTGTACTTCTCATTCGTTTTAGTTTATTAAACACGAGCTAGCTTCAGGTTCAGGGTAAATATTTAAAAGTTGTTGTTTACAGTGCCATGAATTCAACTCCAGCCTTTAAACTGTAAGCTATGATGTTTATAAGTTTTGCTAGCTGGACCAAGCTGGTTTAAAGTCAACAGGCTTGTGAACATAGTTTCTAGCTTTCTCTCTGGGCAGGGCTAACCCAGGTCTGGGGTTTAAAGGGTTAAAAAACAAAACCAGGTTTACACACTTTAAAGCGAGGAAGTCTTTTGCTTTAATGTCTATTAATAAAGTCTTTGCTTTAATAATGGGAAATGTCTGAGTCTGTGATGTTTGGGTAAATTCCTGAAGGAAGGCAGAGCTACAGAACAAGCTACACTTTTTTTTTTCTTTTTCCAAATTCCTGCCTAAATGTTTGTTTATTTATTTATTTATGCCATCCTGCCTCATGGTGACCTTTTGCTACGCCATGACATTTCTTCCGTAAGATGTATAGGCTCCACTTTCAAATGACTCGAGTTTTGCATTTAATCAATGCACCTACAGTAGATCAAGTCATCAATAAAGATGTTGATCCGAGGAAAACATCCCTTAGAACAAGAACATGTAGGCTACAAACACCAAATCTCCACTTGCTGCATTTCTGCCATTAGCTGTATTAACATGGTTTTATCAGCGCTGTCTCTAAAACGTAAAGATTTTATATGATCCGTGTCTTTCTCTTTAATGCCCCTCATATAAAGTGGCCTTTACAAAGTAATAAAGTGGTCTAATGTGGTTCTAATCACGTTGAGCACTGGGCTGTGGGTAATGGGTTTGGGTTTCCTTGTGAAATTCTCATTGAATATCTAAGCTGAGATCGAAGCTTATTTGTTAGATAAGGAGGATCTTAATGGCGAGTGGTTGAAAATGCACATCAAACGGCTTTCTCGGGTAAATTGAAAGGAAAGGAAATTGAAACGGTTTCTAATCTTGCGTGCATAGGCATGAAGGTGTTGCATCAGAGGAACGTAGCGATGGCTCCGAAAGTGCCGGGTAAGTCCGTATCTTTTAGGACTTTTTCATGATGCATCACCGTCTGGATCGTTTGGTAATGAGATCTCCCCTTTTGTTTTTCCACTTTTCCACTGAGCTCACTGATGTGCTAAACAGAATTATCTGCTGTTTTGCACATCATGTCTTCTTCTGTTTCATGTAGTCCTGCTTCCAGAGCCTCTGTTTTGTCTTACCCTCACCATGCAGTCATAATCCGTTATACTGGTGTGTAATTGTTATATGTGGCTGAGGAAATAATTAAACTTTAGCAGAATTGAAAGCTACATTATGGGCCGTGTTGAGCTTGATTTCCATTTTGGCAGCTCTCTGTAAATTAGATAAAAAGTCATCAATAAAGATGATGATCTGAGGAAAAGGTCCAGCTTCTGAGATTCAAACACTGTAGTAATAATCATAATAATCATCACACTGAGTGTGTTAACCAACAGCACACAGATGCAACCTTGCATTTCCAGTGGCCTTTTTGTGCAAAACCAATTATTGTGAGGGAAAGAAAAAGTTGTACCACGCAAGAGGAAAGGCCATGGAAATATAGCTATCTTCATTTCTCATCTTATCTTATTTCTGACGCGTCTCCAACCGTATTCCTACATAATTCCTGTCAGTACAGAAAGATGGCTCTCTGTGATCGCCTCTGATGCTCTAATCTCATGCAGTATGTGCGTTTTTTTTTTTTTTTTTTTTTTTTTTTTTTTTTTTTTTTGTGTTTTTTTTTTTTTTTTTTTTTTTTTTTTGTTTTTTTTTGCTTTGGTGCAGCCAAATAGTGTTAGCATGAGTAACTACTTTCTTGGAACTAAAGCTTGACCTACCTTGCTAGGTTTGAAGTAATGTTGGAAGAAAGGGTGTTATTATGCATTCATGGTACCTTGTCAGCGTTGTACTATAGAGAACTTCAAACATTCATGCAACATTTTGGACCGCAATTTGCAGCACCGCAACAACCGCAGAGTAGCTTAGCAACAAGGCGAGTAGTGTTCGCATCAAGCTTACTAGCTAGTGTTGATCACCTGCTGAAAACGGTGATTAGTCTGGTCAGTGTTGTAGATTTAACCAAGTACAGTGTCTGTATATTAACCTATCTAAAGCCAATACTGCTGTAAACTCATTTCGAATTGGAGCATGGTGACCGTGTGAGCGGCCATGTTGATTTGACGTCACTCCATAAACATGGAAGGAACTGGTGGTTGAGAAGGTTACCCCAAGTCGACAAGTTGTAGGTGGGTAATTACATGCAGCAACACCACCTTGAATGCAGCATTAAATTTTAGCGGTTAGCATGCTCTTGCTAACAAGGCTACAGTTAATATAACGCAAGCTTTAACTGGAGTCGGACCTGTTGAATGTTGCACAGATTGTATCAAGGTCACATTTAATGGTTTTTAACCTGCTGTACATATTTTCACTTTCGTTTCACTGTTCCAGTAATGTGTGCTTAAACTCATCCTCATGACTGGCCAGATTGTACACATCGCCAAATAAGAGGTGCAGGGGTTAGGAAGGTGAAAGGTCAGCATGAGTGTGATTTATTGGACAGTGGCATTTTGTATACTGCATGTTTAAAGATTCCAAGATTCTTTTACTGCCAGAAAAATGCGTTGGTGCTAAATTGGTTCGCTACGGCTCAACTACCAACAATAATCTAAGCAACGAAGTGCACGACAAAACACCCGGAGCGTGAATAATGGGTCTGAGAGGGCAACTTTCGCAGAAGAGAATGTTGCAATAGTACAGATAGACTCAAGCCAGTAGCAGCAGTAGGGATTGGAGTTTTTTTCTTCTTCATGCAATGGATCATCACCGGACGCAAAAAGTCTTTGAGCGTGCAATAATGAAAATGCATTAGATATTCCTGCTCATTTGTGAGTAGTGGTTGCAGCATTGTCGCCTCACAGCTCGCGGGTCTCTGATTTGAATCTGAGCTTGTCAACTTGGAGAACATTCTCCTGTTTCCTTCTTGGCATATTGCCAACTGTAAAATGCCCCTAGATGCAAATAAGCGTGTGAATGGTCCGTGGTTCTATTCCTGCCTCAGACGATTGTATTCGTGAGTGTTTCTAGAGGGATCCAGAAGAGGAAATGCTTCTGGCCAATTAGGGCCAGCATGCAGCGGTCAAATGCAGAGCTTTTATTTATTTTTTTCACTCTTATTTTTTTATTTCTCTTCATCTGTGGGAGCGATCATGAGTAATATCTGTTTGTTTGTCTTTCAAGCCAAGAAACATGACCATACACAGCCAGTCAGCCAGTCCTTTCATACACTTCCTGTGGATACTGTGTGTGTGTGTGTGTGTGTGTGTGTGTGTGTGTGCGTACACATGCGCTGCTGCTCACTCCATGCCTGTAAAAGGATTACTTCTATGCCCACGGTTTGTATGTACTGATTTGAGTGAAGCCCAGCAAGCAGATGGAGTAGTCTAGTTTATGTTATGACCGTGCACATTTGTATTTTGCTCCATTCCGCATGTATCTTTGGCCTCTTAAATCTAAGCACTGGACACTTCCTCAATCATCCGCACTTCCTGAGCAGACCACCCATCTAAGAGCTCATCAAAATCTGCTTTTTTTGGAGCCTTTTATTAGTGTTTGTTTGCTGTAGCAGGGCTGATGCGGCTTAGCGTGTTGCAGTCATTAAATTGTGTCCACTGTTGTACTTCGTCTTAAAGAACCTCATCCACAAGCAATCAACCCCGTTCTGTTCAATTTTGTTTTGCATGTCTCATGCATGTTGGCCTTTTGTGACAGAGAAAAACATCGCAAAAAAAATATCATCTAGTCACTGTGAAAAGAACTTGAGTTTTCGCATTCACAGCCTGCGAGCTCTCATTCCAGCCTGTGTCGAGCAAATGGATATTCATTTGGTGGGTTGTACCACACAATGGAAACCGCAAACGAAGGTCGGTGTTTGCCGAGGAGACGGTGCCACGGCACAATGGGAGCAACAAGCAATTTTCTCCTCAAATTAAGTTCATTTCCTCCAGCACGTAGTTTCTCATTATTGCTTTTAATTGCTGAGGATGAGATGCTTTTTTCGAGGTGTGGGAGAGAGGCATGTCTGGACATGATCTACACGGGCGTAATGTGTGTATCTAAAGCTGATCTGATCTCTAACCGACACTAACTGCTTTACAGAGCCAAAGGTGAGAAGTGAGGACATTTCTGCTCAACATGATTAAAGGAAAAAAACAGCCCAAGCATAATCTTTCTAATTAACATGTGATCTTCACTTTGGATAATGGTTTTATAAAACTTTCAAGCTTGGCATGGCTACAAAGTGGGGAAAAAGCATGGATGAAAGCGTTGACATGGTGATCTATGCTGAACTCGGGGTTGAAGAGACCATCCCGACTTTCCGAGTAGGAATTCCAAGTTCAGGGGAATATTCATTGTGTTTTCCATGCCATAGGTTGGGAAATTCCAGTTTTGCAAACTTGAGTCCAATTGAGTATTAGGCCTTTTCGTCTCCATCTGAAGTGAGCCTTTTATTCCATTAGTCTTGTGATCATTGATCACATTTGATATAGCAACATTGCATTCTGCAGCTTCGAGTCCGACGTTCGCTGTCTTCTGCATTTCTCTGTTAGATTTCGCATTAATACGACATGCTGAGTGATAAAAGAGCTAGCAGCAGAATTGGTATCTAACTGTTTTTTGCTTAACGTGCAATTTGAAATTAGAAACTAAAAAATGAATAATGGGAGCATGTGAATTTAGAAAAATTTAGAGCAATATTTCATAAGATTGAAATGGCCACATTTTCCACATTCAAGTCGCAGGACATGAAGAGCAAACAGAAACGTCGCCTTTATTCTCATCACATCACTCGGTGGAAACGCAGACCATCTGCAATTGCATGTAGAATTAAAAAAAAAAAATTGTTTTTATTTTGTGCCAAACTGCGATGGAAACCCAGCTACTGATGATTTTTTATTCATTTTTTTCTCCTTTGCGCTAACAGTGCCTCCTTGAAAAATCAGCATGGCACACGGGTGCCGTTTCTCAGAGGAATAAGGAAACTGGAGCACTAAGTGACAGATTAGCAACCTAAGAACATGATGAATAGTTCAGTACAAACATATTTAATGTGTTTCACTGCGGAGGTTTCTTTTAATCCTGTAACACAACAGCTGTTTTGGTTCTGTAACCAGCACACTGAGATTTAAATGAACTGTTGTCTGTTAGGGTAAAATGCAAACTAGGTCTCTGTAGTGAACCTCGTAGGAAAATTACAGCCTTTTTTAAAGGCCTGCTCGTTTTAGGCTGCAGGATTTTTCTGTCAACACGAGAACCGAAGAAATGTCCGAGCTACTGAAAAGCGTGCCATCATGAGACTGCGAAGTCAGCGGGGGAAAACGGCATCAGACATATTGCTTGTGTTTAAGATCAGCTGTTTGGCACGTTGCTGAGAAGCAGGGACACATTGGTGAGAAGTCTGTGAGGAACAATGGCAAACCCGTGTCAAGAACAGAATGGCAACATCTGCTGTTTTGTTTTGCCTTCGGTTTTATGCAGCCTTGGTTTTGGCAGCAGTTTTGAAACTTCAGCAGTAGTCACAAAAGTCATCGTTTTTCACCCTTCGTGCTGCGGCTTCTCCGAGTACTTGCAAAGTTCGCCTCGGTTTGGGTTTTAAAGCACTTTTTTTGCTAAACCTGTTGAACATTTCACTCAGCTATGTTTCTTTTTACTTTCAATTTCACAACTTCTGAATTTCCTCTGATAAGATTTAGATGACAGGAAATGTGACTCCTTCTCCCTGTCAGCTGTGGGATGCATACCGTCTTTCCTCAGACTGAAAAACATATTTACAGAATTACAGCATTAAATACTGCGGTCAAGCCTGCTTACTTTGTCTCGCTTCTGTTGTCTGATCTACGTCTTGGGTTTCGCTCGATAATGTAACTGCACTGTGATTAAATGTGTCACTAAACAGGCATGTCTTATGTTATGTTGTGGTCAGCTGTTGTTTGTGTTCTACAGCATCAGCGCTGGACAATTAGTGGAAACGGTGAACCATTACTAATGCCCAGATATGACTCGTCTTCTAGCGTGTGTGCTTGAGCTAATTTGGAATCAAGTTTAGGCCTGCACAGTTAATTGAATTAATCAGACAATCTATTGTGATTTTGATCAGCCTAATCGTTTATTCATTGGTCTTCAGTAGCAGCTTCATCCTGGTCTGGATCATGGAGCCTCTCCAAGAAACACTGGACACGAGGTAGCAATAATTCAATTCAATTCAATTTGTATAGTATTTTTAGCAATGGACATTGACACAAAGCAGCTTTGCAGAAATGTATAACTGTAGTATTTCATAAGTCTACCAAGACATCACGAACACGCACTCGCTCCAACTCATCGTAGCCAATCCACCTTGTTTTTGGAGGTGAGAAGGACTGAAAAATCCTAGACGAATCCCACACGAATATGGAAAGAACATGTGGAACGCCACAAACCTGAGCACTGGAGACTCGCCACCACAATGACACCTCGTCCAGCTTAGCTTACATTGTTTGAAATTTTTGTATGTAAAGGGAGCATGAATGAGCCTTAAAGATCATAACTTGTAATTTCCTAGGAAAAAACAAAGCAAGTCGGAATTCCTACTCAGGAGTTTGGGATGGTCTCCTCGACTCCGAGTTCAGCAAGTGATGTGAAGTCAGCATGGCTGCTCAAAATCATGAGTAAGCAATAAATGTAGTAGCAGTATTTATTTATTTATTTATATTTTTTTTAGGTGTAATTCTTTGCCTTAATTGTGGTATATTTAGTACCTAAAGGATACTCGGTAAATCGGGTAAAGTGCAATAAAACCATTTTATTCCTAAACATATATAATATTATTATTATTATTTTTATTTTTTTTTTTAATCATGATCTAATAATCAGTGGCTCTAACAGTATGAAATATTTTTCGCTCGAACACGAGTCTGTCTTGATCATCTTGATCATGCATGGACTTGTTTGATGCACGTCATACACACTGCATGCCTGATCGTGTCACACGGCCAAGTCCAGCTCATCCAATCAATCATTAACCTCGTGGCTAGATAAGTGTTATCATGCACAGGGATTACATCCAGTGTGTGAGGACTTTCTGCTGACTTAGTGTGCCATCTCTAAAGAGTGTGACTAGAGCCAGAATGTAATAAAGCAGTCCAGGCCTGGGGGTGGTAGGATGGCGTGCGCGCGTGTGCGCGTGTGTTTGAGAAAGAGGCGTCAGCTTGCGGTTGGTGCCAGCAGGAAGAGCCATGTTATCACTCAGTCATGTTCAAGCTTACACTCATTCTCCCGAGCATGTGGGACTGCCGGAAATTCTTTGTGACTTCCTCCTATACAGTTCTAAGGAGGAGAGCACCTCATCTACACGGGTCCGGAGTATGTGTGGGTCCCTGAGGAGTATTCATTTGTTTGAAATTGTATATTACAGAATCTATTATTAAGTCATAACTTGTTTGTGATTGAGTTGTATAGCCGTGGAGGGAAGCAGAGTGCTGAGTCGGCCATGATGTGGCTAAGCGGTGCATCAGAGGGCATTATTCAGTGGTCCTTTCTAGACCGTGCTGGGAATTGAACTGGTTCTGAGTCTTAACCAGTGAATCACTGCTTGTGGGAGTTTAGGCTGCAAAAATACAAATTGAAAGAAAAAATACTGAACTACAATTATTTCTGCTCATTCATGCAATCAGTTCGCACAATACATAAAATTCTGAACTCAACACTTCTGATTCCTGTTGTTGGCTGAAACACTGGAACTCGACATGAGCTTTTGCTGTTGTAGCTCATCCACCTTAGTGTGTGTGTGTGTGTGTGTGTGTGTGTGTGTGTGTGTGTGTGTGTGTTCGTTCTCCGGGATACTTTTCTGCTCACTGTGGTTACAAAGAGTAGTTATTTGAGTTACCGTAGACGTCCTGTCAGTTTGAACAGTCTAGCTATTATCTTCTGATCTCTCTCACGTCAACAAGTTGTTTCCACTGCTTCGGCTGCTGCTCACTGGATGGGTTTTTTTTTTTTTTTTGGGCACCATTCTGTGTAAACTTTAGAGACTTCCGTGTGTGAAAATCCCAGTAGATTAGCAGTTTCTCAAATTCTCAAACTGGCAGCAACAACCATGCCATGCTTAAAGTCACTGATTTTACTGATGATATGCTGCTGAAACGTGACTGGCTGATTGGAATATTGCATGAATGAGCAGGTTTCCATTATAGTTCTGTAACACCCGTGAGAAATAATCCAGAATCTTGAAATTTAGTGACACGTGTTCCTTTTGGTGTTGAACCTTCCCGGTTCATTCTGCTTGTTCAGGGAAGCAGGAACAGTATCTGCGTCTCAGCACAAGAAACAACCGAGTGTGGTATGTCTTTTTGACAGGCCGTGCCTAGCTTGTTTAAGAACCCTCACTACTCACTGGCACGGAGAGTCGCTGCTACAGTGCGGACAGATCTGTTACAAATCACTGCTTACGGATGTAGCATAAATCATGGAATTTCATTAAAACTTTGCTCCTGTGCCGAGCCTCAGACAGGGTTCAGAAAAGCGGTTCTGTTTTTTTTTTTTTTCAAGCGTCTATTCAGACCAGAGCCAGGGAATTGACTTCACTGAAAATAATACACGTCTTAGTGCCTTTAAAGGCACGTTATTTTAAACGTGTTCATTCGGACACTGACGCCAGTAATGTAATCGTATGTTTGTCTATACACAGGCTCTATTTTTGAGCCTACACACAGTTCCCGCACAGATTGTCTGGAGTGCTGGAGGAAGTTATAGTCACAAGGCTGAAGTCGGTTACGCACTTCTGGTTTTGAAGAGCTTCAGAGGAGCAGAGTTCATGTCGTGGTTGTGCTCAGTCTGAAAGGGCAGCAATGGGAGCATTCTTTACCTCAGCCAATACGTTATCTTGCGTAAACATAGCTCTGGGCCCTACAGAATAGCTCTCATTGTGCAGTGTTTTTATTAAGACCCACAGCTTTCTCAGCACAAAGGTGCTTTTTAAAAGTGTTAAGAAAAGGAAAACCATGGGCTGCATTAATTATTTAGTGCTCGGTGGTTTCATGGAGATTTCAGGACCTACTTCGCCCCTGGCATGCTGTTATTGTAGCACATTGCTGTGGTGTGCAGTAATATTAAACCGCTAACCATGGAGCAGCTGCTGCCCTGACGTGCTAATGTTCTATATTTCCCAGGGTTCTGTCTAGCTAAATATGCTAGCAAAGATAGAACAAGACCTTTAAATTTTCATTCTTGTGTAAACTCCCAACAAGGTACTAATGTAAAAGATTAATAACGAGATTTAGCATGGTACAAACCTCCACTGAAGTATGAATAAAGGAAAAGTCACATCTGAGCAGCTTTGTTTTCACGAGAGGTTGAGAGATTTGTTAAAAACATCCACTGTAGAAAACACGGAAGGTGTGGCTCCATTCACTCCCATTCTAGAGGAAATACCGCCACCATTTTGTCAAATTTGGAGCCAGAGTCTGCGCAGTCGAGATTTTCTGCTGTTCGAGGTGGAGTGAGGTCACGCCCATTTCTTCAAGGCGTGTCACAGGATGTGTTCATGGTGGAAATCAAACTTGCATCTATGCAGAGAGCTAAAACCGTTTCAGCTGGAGGTGTTTCATTAATATGGATGCGTCTAAGAAGAACATTTATCACTTGGACGTGAAGTGGAGCTTGGCCGACAGATTAACCGTGGTTTCAGGAAAAGCGACTTATCTTTTTTGGGACGCCTACTTATAAAATCCTTCGTGAAGTTATTCGTGTTCACTGACGAACAAATGGTCAGATTTCAGTGGCTGGCTGGCTGGAAGAAATAATACTGAAATAACATTGCCATCATGGTGGCTGTATGCATATCTATGGATATATGGCTAGTTAGCTAGCACAATTGCTACATGGCTAGGTAGCTAGAGTGATTAAACTATTTTCCTATTAAACCTCTCGATATTTCACATGTTTTTAATAGGCGAACAGTTTGTATTCGTGCACGTGTCCAGAAAAGTTTGATTCAGTAGCTATAAGATGTCAATCACTTCATTCCCAGGTGTTTATACTAGAAAAACATTTCAGAAACTAATTTCTTGGGGAAAATAAAAAATGTGCCGATATCAGCGTAGCAGGAGAAATTAGACCCTCTAGGAAATCGAGTTTAGGTGAGAAAAGTGACCTGGAATATAGAAACACCTGGGGATGGGCGGGGCTACAAATTATACTGCAGTCAGTCAGCAGGGGCGGTAGATCTGTGGTGGCTTCACTTTTTAGAGATGATACTCTGGCCATGTTTTCAAAAGAAGGTAAATGAGATCATTACATTGCTGTTGTCTTTTGGAAAATAGGTAGCTCTTGGTCATATCTTGAAATGTGATGAACTGTATCTGACTCGCTAGCAAAAGATGGAGCTCTGGCTTGTAAAACTAGGTAATAGCCAGCACCAAGTTCCATACTATAATATAAATGAGGTTTAGGTCGTTCAGGCCGTAGTATAGTTGAGGTTTGGTGTTCTATACCACCAGCTAAAGTTTCTGCACAATAGCCCTGAGCAACGTCTGTGATGTGAATTATAGGCTCAGCTGTTTGTCTTAAAAGGGTACCTTTCTAAATCTGGTATTAATTATCAGCTCACAAAGTTCTGCATGGTTTCTACATGCAGTTAAGCAAAGCAAAAAGCGTTAAACTCCTCAGAGAGCCGTCCATCTCGGTAACGGAGTTGCTCCTATGAGGCATCGGTGAGATGATCGGCCTGTGTAGTAACTGAGTTTTGAGAATAATAAACTAATTTCGCAGAACCGAACATGAAGACTGTCAGGGTTCCCCTGAGTTACTTCTTTCCATTTTTCCATTTGCATTCCTGGCAGTGTTCAGCGTTACATACGGAGGATCGTCGTCTCCTACATGACACATGGTCTGTTCCCACACAAATACATTACCAGATGGCTGCATGGATCAGTGACACGGCTCTTGTTTACATTTTTATTTATATTTATATATTT
>JAQMYM010004886.1:0-11827 GCA_030014255.1 Parauchenoglanis ngamensis
CACACACACACACACACACACACACACACACACACACACACACACACACACACACACACACACACACACACAAATCAGCCATGACATTAAGACCACCTGCCTAGTATTGTGTAGACTCTGCTTACACCACCAACAGCTCTGACCCATGAAAGCATGGACTCCACAAGACCTATGAAGGAGTTCTGTGCTATCTGGCATGTTAGCAGCAGACCTTTTAAGTCCTTTAAATCACAAGGTAGGGCCTCCATGGATCAGACTTTTTTGTCCAGCACATCCCACATATGCTTGATTGGCTTGAGACATGAGGAACTTGGAGGCAATACCATGAACCCGTTGTCATGTTCAAGAAACCATTCATGAAAAATATTTGCAGTGTGGCAGGGTGCATTATTTTGCTGAAAGAGGCCACTGCCATTAGGGATTACCATTAATATAAAGGTCTGTACTAAGATCTGCAACAATGCCCAGAGCATTACACTGCCTCTGTTGCTTGCCTTTTCCCTATAGTGCATCCTGGTGCCATCTCTTCTCCAGGTAAGAGATGCACACGCACCTGGCCATCCCCATGATGTGAAAGAATTCATGATTCATCAGAGCAGGCCATCTTCTTCCATAGCTTCATGATCCAGTTCTGATGCTCATATGCCCACTTTCGGCAGTGGACAGGAGTCAGCGTAGGCACTCTGACCGATCTCTAGCAACACAGTCCCATACACATATGTGCACTGTGTGTTCTGACATCTTTCTATCATAGCATAGCATACCTATTCTCTCTTGTCCTTCCTTGGACCATTTTTGCTAGGTACTAACTACTGCAACACCTCACAAAGCCTGCTGTTTGGGAGCTCTGACCCAGTCATCTAGCCATCATAATTTGGTCCTTGTCAAAGATCCTTACACTTTACCCATTTTTCCTGCTTCAAGAACTGACTGTTAATGTGCTGCCTAATAAATCCCACCCCTTGACAGGAGCCATTGTAATGAGATAATCAATGTTATTCACTTCACCTGTCAGTTCTTTCTATATACACACACAGAAGTTTACATACAGTCATCATGGACATGAATGTTGTGGCAATATTGGGCTTTCAGTGATTTCTTTGAAATGTTGAATTTGGTGCACAAGTTTTAATTTATTTTGTGCTTTCTAAAATTAACACAGGGTCAAAATTATACCTACAGGGCCAAAAATATACATACAGCACACCTAATACTTCCCTTTACAAGTTTCACCTTGACCAGATTCTTTTGGTAGCCATCAACAATCTTCTGGCAGAATTCTGATATTCCGATATAAGGCCACTCTTCTTAGCAGAGTTGGTAGTGTTCAATTAAATGTGTGTGTTTCCTGGCATGGACCTGACTTTAAAACACAGAAAGAAAAAAAACAGTTCAAAGAAACCACTGAAAGCCCAATATTGTCAAGACATTCATATCTATAATGACTGTATGTAAACTTCCATGATGACTGTGACCAATCAAGAACAGACATCGAAAGTGTGCTGTGATATCTGTCACCAAAATGTTAGCAGCAGATCCTTTAATACTCTTTAAGACCTTAGATATTTTGATGCAGTGTTTACATGCAGTGACAATGGCAATGGATCAAAAAAAGGTTTTGAGGAATTGTATTTGAGTCAGGAAAATATGCACGAACATTTCCCCATCACCAGGACTGATGATTCTAAAGTAAATAACTGCACAGCATTTCGATTGTAAGGACTTGCAGTGGCATCTTGTGGCTGAAATAAAAAAGAGTTCCAAAAATTAGACCGGAGTGATTCTGGGTGTCTGTAGAGCTGATAAGGGAATATTCATACCATTCACTTTCTATTTACAAGCATATTTAAATCATACACTTTCCCATATAGTAATAAAAAATATATTAATTCATTCACCTTTAGTAACTACTTTTTCCAGGTCAGTTTTATGGTATTAATTGTGAAATAAATAAAACACTTGGGCACATACTTTTATAAGAAAATTATCAATGACTGGATGCTGGGATATGGCCAGGCACAAAGTAATTTTTTTTATTAAGGAAATAATTGCAAAATCTTTTATTAGGTTATATTTAAAGGTGTGGAATGTTAGTTCCTGTTATTACTTATCACAGCTATAAACAGTTGTTCCCTCACCATAGGTTCACTCACAAGTGCAGTTTGTCATGTTACTGAGAAACAGTAAACTGTAAAGTAGTGTTGTAGTACTCGAGTCCAGTCTTGAGGGCAGTGTGGAGACCACCTTTTCACTTTCAAAACTGAAAGCAATTCTACTCTTGTATTGGTCTCAGACTAAAGCTGCATGGCCTAAACTCAGAATTTTAGAGGGTGATACATTTGTTTAATATACACAGTAAAAAAAATTAAACAGTAAAATTAATTCATAAATGATTAATTATGACTGCATTACATGGTGTGCAGTGTCTCACAGAGGAAAAAAAAAAACAATGTGTAATTGTGTTCACTTGTGATTTGTGAATTCACGTGTAATACCTTCCCTATAGAATACAAAACTGCAGCTTCAGGACTGTAGAAAGTCTATTTACAAAGATACTGCATTTACAAATGGCATTTTTGCCTATTTCTGCTGGTCCTGTAAGCAAAAGTAGAATTTTTGGGACCTTGCCACAAAGAGGACAAGCTGGAGACCTGGTGTGCGCCAAACTGCATCATAGTCAACAAGCCCCAATCTCCCCTAAGAAATTTCACCTTTGAATATTAACAGGGGTGATGGCAAATGAGTGTTATTAAATCCATGGTCTTGAAAAGTTACTTAGGTCTGATTTAGGTCTCGGTCTCTACTCGGTCTCACCTTCTCCAAAGACTTGGTCTTGACTCGGTGTTGATAACCCTAAAATCCCAGAGCCTTGGTCTTGACTCAGACTCAACCCTTTAACGTCTTGGTCTTGACTCGGACTTATATAATATAGGTGGTCTTGTCCCCATCAATACTGTAAAGTCCTCTGTTCCTAAGACTTTCCCATAGTGCAAATACTGATTGTTAAAAGTGCTAACACAGGAGACTCCTTCCACATATGAAAAACAAACAAACAAACAAACAAACAAACAAACAACAACAAGAACAATAATACAATGTCAGTATATCAAAATCCTTAACAACATAAACAATTATGCAATATTTCTTGTTAACAAAACATTTTTAAATGACTTATTTTTTCACTGATTATGTGGCGTATCCATTATTCAAGTTCCTGCGAATGAGTTGTTACTATAGAAACAATAACATACTACCTATAAGATTCATATACTAAACACTCAGTAAAATAGACTCTCTCTGCCAACAGAAGCTTTCTACTTTTCCAGTGGATTTTTCTACTGTTTTATTTAAAATATACTACTCTCATAATTTAAGTGACTTTAAATAAAGTTCTACTAAAGTACTAGAGGTATTTCTTTTACTAAGTGACAAGAAACACATAAAGTATCTTTCAAACACGGAAGAAATGAGTATCAAAAAATAGCAGAAGTAGGAGACTTTGAGCAAACGTCACGTCTCTCAGTGAACGCCTCCACAGTGGGGCAGGAAACTCTATCAGGAGTGATAAACAAATGAGAGTGAAGCAACAAACAGCACCAGAAACCACATGGTTGAGGATGAAAAGAAAGAAAGGCAGTCGTAAGTTAAAAGATTAAATACATTACAGAAAAACAAACAAAAAACAGAAACAGAAATATCAAATGAAAGAGGAAGTGTGATTGAGAAAGAAAGAAAAAACTAAAGGACTCCGCTGCCTCAGTCATCTTGCATTTACAGTTTTAGATGGAGATCACTTGGATGGATTTCACCTTGCACTGCGTTTTCTCTCCAACTGTTCAATAAGAAGCGAAACACACCTGCTCCACTATCAAAACGGTAAGACACCAAGTTTTTACAACAGTTGTTGTAACATCAGTAGAACAAATGTAGTTGTGTAAGGACAGTCAAACGAGAGACGATCCATGGCCTTTTTAAGGTTGTACTTCAAAAAAAATGAAGAATCCTAAACATTTCAGTCCTGCCCAGCAGTTGGGTATTAAGGGGATGGGGGAAGCAGGGAGTGGGGGAGAAAGGTATGGGATCTGACACTGGCCAAGAAACAGCCAAGAAATGGATACACCAACAACCCCACTGAGAATAAGAGCTTATTCAACATTCTGTTTTTTTCCCCTTTTTAAGTGAAGAGGTCTTTATGTGAAGGATTTATAATATGTAGATATATAATACCTTACTTACCAGAGCATTTGACAATTGACAAATAGAAAATAAATAATGCCATTATGTTTATTTAGGCCTGAAAGGCCTTCATATAATACTGCATCCTATCAAATGTTGGAAATTTCCATTGTACTTAAATCTGAAAATGAATTTACCTCCTTGCCTGTCACTGCCTAAACATTTGAGAGATGACTCAGACCTTACAATGCTCAAGAGAATTTCCAATCTTACTTTTAAATCTTATCACACAATGATGGAAAGTAGAACTGGTTAACCAAAAAAAAAAGAAAACTCATTTTCATATCGTGTTTCATGGCAAAAAATAGATACCGCTCAAGTAATTACAAATGGAAAGAAAGGTGATTCATTTGATGAATGAATGTGTCAGACACCCACAACAAAAGTGACACAGTTCACAAGGAATTTCCCATCTTGTACAGATTAATTAGGCCTCAAACTCTTATGCTAAAGGGGTGTGTGTGTGAATTTACCAATAAATGTAGTACATTGCTGCTCTGACATGTAGGGGAGAGAGCACTTTAATTCTCAGAATGATCTTGCTGCTTTTAGCTTTTAGGATGGGGGAAAAGGCCAAACAGAAGGATTCATTTTTGGCAGCCTTCAGCAGCTCAACTCCATGGAGTCTGCTTAAAACATCCTTTCTGGCTCCTCTTTCCCCCACATACTATCTGCTCGACTGTCTGAATTCTCCAGAGTATCCTTCATCAGTGAGAGGCCTTCTGTCTCACTAGAGAGCTCATCTCTGTTGCCTAAAATATACAACACCTCTGGATTAAAGGGCAGAGGAGGTTGATGAAATATTCCACACACAATGCAATAATAAGAAAAGCATCCAGTTTTTGCTGTAGGAAGAACAAATCTTTCTACAATGACATGATGGTCAGATTGTGAGCACACTGAGGAGCTGAGATGGTAGCAAAAAAAATTTACTCAGTTAATAATCTGTGTAGCTTGTCTAAATGACACTTCTTCAATTTTAAATTCTACACAATTAGACAAAATTTCCACAATAACATGTACTTAAGTATTTAAAAAAATAAATGAATGATTTGAACAAGGAAACATGACTTTATGGTTATGTTTAACATTATGGATGTGGTTGGCTTGCAAATCATTTCTTAATACTTTATTCATATGAAATGAAACAAATTCTAACCACATCTGTCTTATTCATTTCATACAAATCTTTAATCAGAATTTTTTTTTATTTATGGAATTGTAGTGCATGCAAGTGGGACTAATGGGTAGTTCTTGCGTAAAGGTTATGCCATCGGTACAAATTGGTATAGAGGTTCATTGAGTGTTTTATTGATAATTAGTCAATAAAGTTCAAATGCAAGTAAGAATGACTGACAGGCTGGGTAGATTAAAAACATGATATTTACAACCCTCAGTTCAAAAAAGCTGGGATGCTGTGTAATATGTAAATAAAACAGAATACAATGATTTCTAAATCCTTTTTTACTTATGTTAAATTGAGTACAGTACCAAGACAAGATATTTAATGTTCAAACTGATAAACTTTATCCATCTATCCATTATCTATACAGCTTATCTGTCAGGGTCTCAGGAAAGCTGAAGCCAATCCCAGCTGACTTTTGGTGAGAGGTGGAGCACACCATTGGCAAGTCATTAATCTATCGCAGGGCTAATACAGTGATGAACAAATCACACATACACCTATGGGCAATTTAGATTAGCCAGTTGGGAGGAGTCCAAAACTTCCAGAGGAAACCTACACAAGCAGAGAGAGAGGAGAACATGCAAGCTCCATACAAAAAGGCCCCCAGTCTGCCACTAGGTTCAAACCCAGAACCTTCTTGCTGCAAGGCAACAATGCTAATCATTGCACCATCATGCTGACCCTGATACACATCATTTTGTTTTGGCAAATATACACTCATTCTGAGTTTAATGCCTGCAACACATTAAAAAAAAAGTTGGGACAAGGGCAACAAAAGACTGGGAAAGTTGTGGAATGTTCAAAAAACACATGTTTGGAACATTCCACAGGTAAACAGGTTAACTGGTAACTTATGGTAGTGTCATGATTGGGTATGAAAGGGGCATCGTTGAAATTCTCAGTTGTTCACAAGCAAGGATGGGGTGAAGTTCACTAATTTGTGAGAAACTGTGTGGGCAAAAAATCCACCAATTTAAGAGCAACGTTTCTCAATGTACCAGTGCAAGGAATTTAGGAGTTTACCATCTACAATCCATAATATCAAAAGATTCAGAGAATCTGGAGAAATATCTGCCAACATTGAATGCCTGTGACCTTTCATCCCTCAGGCAGCACTGCATTAAAAACCAACAGGATTGTATAAAGGACATTATGACATGGGCTCAGAAACACTTTGGAAAACCGTTGCTAGTAAACACAGTTTATCACCGAATCTACAAATGCAAAGCCAAATATCAACACCATCCAGAAATACTTCTCTGGGCCTGAGCTCATCTGAGATGGCCTGACACAAAATGGAAAAGTATGCTGTGGTCTGACATTTCAAATTGGTTTTGGAAATCATGGATATCATGTCCAGATTGTTACCAGCATGAAGTTCAAAAGCCAGCATCTGTGGTGGTATGGGGATATGTTAGTGCCCATGGCATGAATAGCTTACACATCCATGAAGGCACCAAAGGTACCTACAGGTTTTGGAGTAACTTATGCTGCCATCCAGGCGAAGTCGTCTTCAGGGACGTCCCTACTTATTCCAGCAAGACAATGCCAAGTAACATTCTGCAAGTATTACAACAGCATGGGTTCATAGTAAGAAAGTGTGAGTGCTCGAATGACCTCCTTGCAGACCAGACCTGTATGTAGTGCATTATGAAACACAAAATACAACAAAAATGGAGACCCCGGGTTGTCTCCTGTTCGACAGACAGTCTGACTGTTGCAGCTGCAGTCGTATATCAAGCAAGAATGGGAAATAATTTTACTTTCTGAACATGAAACATGCCCTGTCTGAACTTTTCTGGAACACTTTGCAGGCATCAAATTCAGAATTGGTGTATATTTACAAAAACAATGAAGTTTATGAGTTTGAACATTAAAGATCTTGTCTTTGTACTGTATTCAACTGACTATAGCTTGAAAAGGATTTGCAAGTCATCACATTCTGTTTTTATTTACAGTTTATTTACAGTTTACAATTTACAAAATTGTTTTGGAATTGGGGCTGTACCATTTGTATGGAATATATGGACAGTTTAAATGAAAATGTAAAGAAAATGTATTTTTCCCATGGAAATGCACATAAGTAGAAGTACAATTATTAAAAGGAAATGATACGTAAGTATAGTAATGTAGTGGTTTCCACCACTACTTCACACTATAGTGCATGTGCATTGGTAAGTAAGGAGCTTTGAAACTCTTCCCAGTACTTTTAACAACAGTTAGTAAAGACAGTTTTAACAGTCTGCTCAGTTCAACAGAAGTGATGAAGCAATTTCAAACTATGCAATAACTAAATCTGAAGTAATAACTCATCATGATGGTTTTATTTTCCCTCCAGTCCAGACATAGTATATGCAATATATTGAATATACTATCGAGTGATGTTACACATTAAATTCATCATATCACATGACCATTTCTACATGGACTGTACAACAACCTTATACAACATTATGGGTTGCCATTTTGCAATATTCTTTTCTTTGCTAGTGAAGATCCTTGACCAAATAGTTGCATACAAACCCAACCTACTCATTTTTGGACAAAAATGAAAGAGCCAAAACATATCTACTATAAACCTAACAAAGGAATAAAACTAAAGTGATAGCTTTTGCTTCATTACTCTACCATTTGTCTTTATGTCATCATTAACCATGTACGTGTGCCACTGTTAGCAGTCATAAGTGCTCAGTTTCTTATGTGCAGTAAAATGTTTTCTGTTTAAATACATTTATAGTATTACTGTACCCAGAAAACAAATGTACATTGCACTGGATGTAGGCCAAACATAGCACTGCATCTACTCTAGATCCACATAGCAAACTGATCATTTTACGGATCTCAGCCAAACCAAATTCAACACCAGACCAGATAAACAAAGGATATTGCTACATCTGGTCCTGAGGTGGTGCAGTCTCAAATATTATTTTTAATATCTAACCCAAATGTGGCACAGACCCCAGTTCAAACTCAAAACAACACTGGTCATGCAGTCACATCTGGCATAATCATTATTGAATGCCAAAAATTAAGGGCTTAATTCCAAAGCCTAATAAATCCATTTATGTTCATGTACTTTTTATGTTCATACACAGCTTTTTTGTTTGTTTGTGTGTTTTTTGGAAAAGTCATTTTAAATAGGCAAACATCATTTTGAAACTATAGGTTTATAAAGTGGAATAATCTTTGAAAAATGAAAACATGAAAAAGTATATGAGATCCATAAGAAAATTCAATTATATAACATCACATAGTTAGCAAACTGCTCCTTCTGTTCATCACTGCTTTGACTGTGTCAAGATCTCAATGATGGTAAACACTCTTGATGATCACTTTCCAAATGGATGCAAACAACTTCCCAACCACTAAATAAACAACTCTGTTTAACTCAGTTCTATAGGTTTAATTATTATGTGACATTCTGAGATTACTCAGCAGTACATACGTATGCCTAGTTAACCTTCATTAGGAAACTAAAAAACTGCCTCTGGCAATAACCAAGTTGCAAGTAAATGGTGGTTCACTGGTATTGTCTGTAGTAATATCATCTTACAACTTCAGCATCCTCAGTTTGATCCTGATCTCTATCAGTCTGGGTTTCCTCTGGGTTCTCCAGCTTCCTCTCACCTCAGAAAGCATTCTAGTAGGTGGACTGGCAATGCAAAATTGCCCCTGGGTGTGAATGAATATGTGTCAATAGTGTCCTGTGATGGACTTGTCTTCCACGCAGGGTGTATTCTTGCCTCACATCCAGTGTTCCTGGAATAGGCCCTGGATCCACAGTGACCCTGAACAGGATGAAGCAGTTACTGTTGAAAGATCACAAAATACCCAGTACAACCCTTTCAGTTTTGACAATTTACCTTCTTAAAGCACAACATGTAAAGTTAACTAAATATCCACAGAGCTAAGTAGTGTTCTATGGTCTCTTTACATCACAAATTTAGAAGGTTAGAACTAACACTGGTGCAACCTAATAAAAATGATTACAGTTCAGACAGTGCGGTGATAATTTGACTTGCAGGCAGATGTTTTAGTTTGCTAGCTTTCTTTGCTAACACAGATAATGCAGCTCTACTACTACATCTTTTCTTGTGGCTAACTATGGAAAAGGTTGAAAATGAAAAGGATTGAATCAACATGAGGATGAACATGATCCTAATATATGTACAAACATGATAACTCTTACCTTGAAATTCTGTTATTGTAATCACAAAAGCAACTATTTGTTGTGTAGACCAAGTGATGGGTGAGGAAAAAACAGAGGGAGTGAATACAGAGGCAGGTGAAGGTGTGATTAAGCTACAGTGGTACAGGTATGACAGGAGTACACTGGGAGGGAAGTGTTTGGGGAAGAGTTAGAGTTTAGAGGGCACACCTGAACCCTTTCTCCCAAACAATGTGACTCCCAGTACAACCAAATACAATGATAAACCACAGCCCCAATTGCTTATGAGAAGTTGTAAGTCTGATGACAGACAGAGTTCTTGGAACCATTGATGAGTGCTTGGCCCAAAATTGGGGCAAGTCCAAATAATGGATACAACTGCCAGGACTATGTCATTATGGGCATGGTCATGTAGCTTAACATGCTAACTGTCTGAGTAAATAGTATACCTTAGACCTGGAAGATGTAAGGGGCATGAGCCTGTTTTATTCCTATCATTATTCATTTGTTCATCTTCAGTATTTTCCTGGTCAGGGTTACAGTGGCTCTGTAGCCTGTACTAGGATAACAGTGTGCATGGCAGGAGAATTCACCAGGGAAGGGACAACCAGCCTATGGTAGGGCACCATGCACACACTCATACACACCTGGTGACAATTTAGCATAGCCAATCTGTCCACCTGCATGCTTTTGGACAGTTGGAGGAAACTGGAGATCTGGAGATCTGGAGATCCGAGAGGAAACTACAGGAACATGAAGAATGAGGAATGAGGAAAACATGTTAAACCCCAAACATACAGTAGCATAAGTTCAAGATTGAACCAGTGTCCCTGGAGCTGTGAGCTGGCAACACTGCACACTATGCAAGCATGCCACCTTTTTACTCCCTGTTTATGTCACCAACACTGAAAGTAGTGCTTTCATTAAAAATAAAATATTGGTCAATATAACATCAAAGTTTGTGTCATGTTTTGGGACTGGATGTTAAGGAGGTTTGGGGAGTAACTAGACTTTTAATGTCGTGGCCTATCTGGAATACGGAATAGAGAGACTGGCCATAAATCCAACACAATGCCTAATAATACATTAATAATGCAGTCCTGTTTTATTTTTAGTGCAAACAACATTCAAGAAGTCATTTTAAACTGACAAAGCAATCGTGACATGGTGGAGGGAAGCAGGCTAAATTTAGGCACAGCATTATTCAAATATGATTACAAATGCAATTCTGAAACACATTTACATTTTTTTGGGGAAGAAGTAAGGGATATAATTTAAAATATGTACCACTGGCAGAATAGTTATTTGGAAATACTACATGGTAGCATGTAAATAAATAGATAATGCTTTTTGCATGAAAACTTTGACTCTACAAACTGAAAAAGAAAACGGATCCCTTTTATACTTGAGATACAGTCAGAGTTCTATTTTTTTTTAGCCTTTATAGTTCCTTATCTGTGTGGGCAAACTTTTAGTTTGACCAAACAGATTTATGTAAAGTGCTTCTTAGAGAGAGAGTGAGAAAGACAGAGACAGAGAGACAGAGAGAGAGAGAGAGAGAGAGAGAGAGAGAGAGAGAGAGAAATATTTAAAAAAATAAATTCCACCTCACACACAATGGTTGGCTAACTGACATTCTTGTGGGTGACAGAAGCTTCAGGAAGCCTGACTATGAACATGTTTTTTCAACATGCTCTACATCAGTGCATGTTGCAGAAGAAACACTTGTGTCACATGTAAAAATGACATTAACCAATAAGCAAAAAGTGCCTGGACATGTAATGTATAATACAGGAGTTTTAAATGACCAAGCATGAACCTAAATAATTTATTTGTCATCAGATTCCATATGGCAAAATAGTCAGAGTATACTATTATATAATTGAAGAATTCCAAACATTACATTTGTGTAATAATAATAATAATAATAATAATAATAATAATAATAATGAAAGTAACATATTATATAAAAGGCCATTTTCAGACATAATAACATGATGAAGGCTGTCAGGTTTTATCTGCAAAAATAGAAGTGTAACGAAGTCTTCAGAAAAACTAAAGCTTATTTAAAACCTACCAGCCAGTTTCCTTGTACAAAGTGTACTAGTAGTGTGATACTACTATTTTGGTTGTTACAGTTTATTGCTCCTTATAATATTAAAATACACACGTGGACAAAATTGTTGGTACCCTTCAGGCAATGAAAGAAAAACTCACAATGGTCACAGAAATAACTT
>JAQMYM010004887.1:0-11826 GCA_030014255.1 Parauchenoglanis ngamensis
GTTGTAATTGAACTATACAGTGTGACCCAAATGAGGATGGGATCCCTTTTGAGTCTGGTTCCTCTCAAGGTTTCTTCTTTTTGCCATCTCAGGGAGTTTTTCCTTGCCGCCGTCACCACAGAATGCTCATTATGGATATAAACAGATAAATGGATAGATTCATAAGTTTATATTCATAATTTATATACTTCTGGTAAGCTGCTTTGTGACAATGTATATTGTTAAAAGCGCTATACAAATACAATTGAATTGAATTGAATTGAAAATACCATAAAACTTTTATCAATAATTTTTTATTTATTGTGTAAACAGATTTAACCATAAATGAAACTTACATTTCTGTACAAATTTTAAATGTACCTTAAAATTACCCAAAAACAGAGTATATATTAATAAACAATCATCAAAAATAATCAATTTTAAGTTTTTTATCTTTTAAGAAGAAATTTAGACAGTTTTAAGGTTTTAAAACAGAAAATTGAAAAAGGACACCTGATATCAGTTGGCAGACTTTTTCCAAGGCTAAATCTGAGGTAGTATGTGCCAAAAACTAGTGTACCAATTTAAAGATTTTGTCCATTCATAACTTTTTTTTGTTTAATACAGGAGCCTAAAGTGCAAACTAAGAACAATAAGTAATTGCATGTGTTATGCTTTTTAAGCCAAATTTTGCATGGCTCCTTGGCATATTCGAATTTAATTAACTGACAAAAGGCCAACAGGCAAATTTTTATAGCTTCAAGAACCAGGAAATATGAATCTGGCCTCATTTAATAAAAACTATTATTAAACAAAATATTTAGTGTAAAGTGTATAAGAGGCCAAACCTTTTTCAGAATAGTGAATTTTGTGATTAGGAAAATCCTCGTGTATTATTTGTCCATTATGCAAATTCTATGACAATTTTCCAAGGTTGTAGTTAAAAATCTCAATGGTGAACTGAGATATATATATTTTGATTAGATCTCATGGTTCAGGATATTTGGGCAATAGTGCCTCCTGCAGGCTGATGAAGGTCTCCTCATTTGTGTGAAGTGCACAGAGAAGGCTGTGTGCCATATTTGGTGTTTCTGTACCCTACAGACTTTGCTCCACATCACATTTTAGCATTGTGCTATAAGGAGTGAATGTGAGTGCGAATAGCTGTCTGTCTTTGTGTTAGCCTTGTGGTAGATTGGTGACCTGTTTACCACACCTCTCGCAAAAAGTCTGCTGGGATTGGCTCCAGCTTCCCCCCAACCCACAATGGATAAGCAGCATAGAATTCGAATGGATGGATAGAGAAAGCACCCTTAAAATCACAATACTTTCTCCTCTGAGAACACATTTCAATCAGCAAAACTCCTATACGCAACATGAGTCCAGTGCATTTCTTGCAGTGTTTTTGTTTAGGCTGTTGACCAAATTTTTAGTTAGAATTCATGTGAAGGGTCAGAATACTGGCATTGTGGATCCTTAGTTGTATGCAAGATCATGACCAGAAATAAGATTTCCTATTAGCTGAGATTTCAACATAAATTGAAAGTAGGAAACAATGAAACTAAGAGAAATAAGGTTTAGAACTGCTGGCAGTAAGACTTTTTGCTTTGCAAAACAAGACACATGCAAATGAGAATGGAACCACGAGGCAAGACAAAGGGGAAACAAATGAAGAAAGAGGGTTGCCATAACAATCTAAAGATCACGTGAGTAACCGGAAGAATTAGTGACAGGGTTCCCCTTAGTGAGGACTAAAAGGTAACAGGAGAGGGCAGCACAGTCACTACATATCAGGACAAATGGATGGTGATGTTCTGGGAAGGAAACAGGTCATGTTCATGGAGGGTTGGAGGAATCAAAGCAATAGTGGAGATAATGAAATAGGTTAAAAGTAGAAATGTGGGCAGGTATAAATGATGAACATGAAATGTGGATGATAGGCTTCTGCATAACCTTGGTCGAGTTATGGCTAACCCATAGTTGAGTTTTAGCTGGAACTGTGGAGCAGCTGACTAAAACTACTGTATGTATTATCTGCTTCTTAATAGTTTAGTGAGAATGTGAACCATATAAAACTAATAAGAATATTGGTGAATTTGCTTTGTTGAGAAGTTGCTTTTGGAAGCCAAAGCAATGTCATTTAGGAGATTGTGTGTCAAACAAATGAATAAATTATTACAAATTTTACTATGGAAATTAGTTCAACAGCTAAATCTTCATGTATTTTGACTGCCACTAGGAAAAGGACAAAACCTGGCACCTGCAAGCAAACCTAGCAGTAATCCTAACCTTAACAACAACAACAACAACAACAACAACAACAACAACAATAATAACAACAATAATAACGAATACAAAATATTGCATTATGTTAGGTTTAATTTTAAATCTATAAAGAATTTAAATATACAATGCGTTAAAATGCTAAGTACGTCATTTTTTTAATACCATACTTAAGACAACAAAAATGTGTCTATCTCTGATTCTGTTTGATTAATATATTCTAACAGGGGTTTCTTTTAGATTTTTTTTTTTTTTAGATTTTTTTTCTTTTAGTTTAAGTTCATTTTGTAAATGTTTCTTTTCTATTGGGTCATCTGTCTAAGAGTCAGGTTTCTGACCTTTCACCAACCAAATTTGTGTGTGAGATTATGAGTGTGAGTTGGGATTATTTCCTTGGTATAAAATCTGTAATCAGTCTCCACTGTTATTCAGCAAGAAAGCGCAAATTTGTCATAATTCATTCATTCATTCATTTTATATGATTTTATCATTTTATAGAATAACTATGGAATTACAGTAGAAAAATGAAGAAGAAAACAGAGGTTCCAATAATGAAGATTTTACAATAAGGTACATTAATAAAACAGATAACTAATAGTAAGGTAGAAGTTCCCAAACTAGGTGTTGCAACTTTAATTTGGAAATGGGATCACAAGAGAAACCCTTTTGTTTCCTTCAATTATTTTACAATTGAATAATAGAAATATCAAAGATGAAAACATTTCCTGTTTTGAAATGTCACATTGAAATGAGTCACATTCTGACAAGTGATGTTTAAATGAATATGGTATATGAATAATAACGAATAAGGTCTGTTTTGGGTAGCAGTCTTCTGGATTTTATACATTAGCAAATACTTTTGAATGTAAAAAAGATTTTTAGATTTGAGCTGCAGTTCATGACAACAATCATGACAACAGCGGAACGTTTTAAGAGATATGGAGCTCGTCCTTGTATTTAAAGCCACTGTGCATAAAATCCCTAAACATTTTACAGTTCAACATGGAAACCAAAAGGTCAGCGAAGTCTTGGCTCTGACGTCCTTGCAAAATCATGCACCATGCAAGTTGGGCCAACCTTCAGGAAGAACACATGATAAATTCATGATAAATTCTGCTGTGGAGCATGAAGTACCAGGTCAAACATATTGGAGAACTGAGATTGTAACAAGAAGCTGAATTTCCTCAGCTGTAGGTGAGTCATAAACAGTGTAAACATCACTGTGTTGAGATGGAAGGTTCACCACAGATCTGTACAAAAGATTTACATTTGATGGATATTAAAACATTATACTACCTTACTGCATATATTATATGTAAAATTGTTAGTCTATCTTTTAGAATAATATATCACAAAGTGCACAGAATAATGCATGACAGATGTACTCTCACTCTATTTGTACATTAGGATAGTATGTAGTATTATTTATTGTTGTTTATACAATAAATGTATGGAAAAACAAGCATCTCAAAAGTATATTTTATGAAATTAAACAATTTAAAGTAATTAAAATATATTAAAGGTAATGTATTTATTAAGTATAATGAGTACATACATTCTTTGGCATCTTTACAAAACTTCAGTATTTTCAATATAGTACAATAATTATAATAATTTCTTCTATAGAAAGGCTAATTAAATCTAGTAATTTAATAATTAATAGCATGTCCCATCTCCTCACCACCCAATGCAAGTTGTTTTGTTTCATTTGTTTTTGCATATGTTTTTTTTTCCATTTTGTTTGACTCTGGGATAAGTGTTAATGCTGTATGACAACAAATAATTTTGGCATGCAAATGTGACTGTACCCTGTTGTGAGAATTTGAGGCACATCGAACCACATACATTGGAATTATGCCACACTTCCTATTTGCATCGCATGACATGTTAATTGATCATCTTTGTATAACCAAATTGTAAAAGACATCAAAATTTCCATTGCAATTTAGCATCCTGACATCCTGACATCATGTCCAAATCTGGTTTGCGTCTGATGAATCTCTCAGGAGGAATATTTAAAAGTTTGGTGCTTTTCAAAAAGTGATTTATTTATTAGCCTTACTTTCTGTTGATGGTTTGGGGCACTATGACAATGCCTTACTGCATACTGTACGTGTGTAATTGTCTGTGTCCTGTCACTATATTTGTGAAGTTTATGACACATTCAATGCTGTAATTTGGAATTCTGGCACACTTCCTGATTACATGATATCACATTAACTGAAACTCTCACCATGGCAACACATGTTGACCAAATTTGGGTTGAATCTGACAAATCCCCTACAAGGAGTATTTAAAAGTTTGAAACTCGTCAAAATGCACAAATCCTTATTTGGCTAGCTTCTTGTAGGGTGGAGTAAATGGAAATGTGTGTGAAATTCATTTTCTTAGTATGATCCATATGCCTACCAGATCTGGTGCATGTAGGTAAAATTGCATGTGCAATACTGATTAAAACATGTGGGACGCTATTGACTCAAAGGGCGACGCTGTGATCCAATCTTTTGGGCGACCCCGATGACCAGGTTCTCTAATGTGTGTGCCAAATTCCATGAGCATGGCAAAACAAATGTTTTTTTCTCCTCCACAAAGTTTAAGAAAAAAATGCTTACAGATCCAATAATCCCTTCACACTAATTAATGGGATTAATCACATTAATCCCTTGATGCCTGAGCTCTAATTACAACTATGGCTGGTTATGAAAAGTAAGCTCAACTAAGCTTTAAACAACACAATCTAATCATTGCTAATTTACGAATGACAAAATACACTTCTTTTCCCATGTATACTTTACATTACACATTACCAACAACTTGTAAGTTGCAATAAATAAATAAGTAAGTAAATAAATAAATAAATAAATAAACAAAATTCTTTGTTTAAAAATATTAGTCTTAAGACAATCAAGAATTCAAGAAAATGACAATAAATAAAAGAACTTAAAGTCTTGTAATTAAATGTTTTATCAATATATGTATAAAAATATCAAAATATACCTGCTAGCATTTAAGATTAATTCATATGTATAGTTTTAAATGTGCACAAAAAGTCAATATCAGTAATAAAAGCTGGATTAAACCTAGCAAGTATTGTCCAAGACTTGCTTTATTTGGCATTACTGTGGCATGGTCCCTCCTCCCGTCTAGCTTGAGCTGTTTTGTTTACTTTGTGTTTGCATGTTTTTGTAAGTCTCAGTCTGAGTAAAACGTGAACGCTGTGCACTGAGTTGACACAGAGGAGTGAAAGATTTACCGAGCTCAGACGCTTCATAGCAGAGATGAAGTTATTCTTTTGTGTTTTCTCCCTGTTGGCCAGCTGTGTGTCGGGTATAATAAGAGAATATAATTTTAATACAGCAATCATCACCTGGAATCAGGCTCAAATGTATTGCAGAAGAAATTATAGAGATCTGGCTACCATCACGACTACTGAAGAAGAGCAGACAATCATAAACTTTGGAAACCAAGCTATATCAGTCTGGATTGGGTTGCACAGAACAGACGTACTCAAAAACATCTGGCAGTGGTCTGATGGAGCACCTGTTACTTTCGGGCCATCCATTGGTTTTTTGGATTTAGCACATAATTGTGCTGCTGTGAGAAATGGACAGTGGGAGAATAATGACTGTACATGGACTCATCCTTTCTACTGTTACAGATTTTTGATTGTGGTGAATGAGAGTAAGACATGGGATGAGGCTCTTCAATACTGTAGAACCCACTACACTGGTTTGGCCTCTCTGCCCAATGCAACACAACTGCAGCAGGCAAAGCCAGAGCTTACGCTGAGCCAAACAGTCAGTGTGTGGACCGGCCTGCGCTTCATGGATGGACAATGGTTCTGGCTGAGCGGAGACCCTGTAGCGACACAGCCAGGGACAGCACAGCCTCCAGGAACACTGGTTTCATTGCCATCATGTCCAGCTCAACCTTATCACTGTGGAGCTTTCAACGTCAATACAAATGTCTGGGAGAACCGAGACTGCAATGAGAAGCTGAATTTCCTCTGCTGGAGGTGAGTCATAAACAGTGGGGATGTTTAATGAATTTTGTGATTCTTAATCTTAAAGTCATCACTGTGTTGAAATGGCAGGCTCCCCCACAGATCCGTACAAAAGATTTACATTAGACTGTTGATAAAACATTATACTACTTTACTACATTAGGTATATTGTATGAAAAATATTTAGTCTATCTTACAGAATATGTCAGAAAGTGCACAGAAAAATGCATGACAGATGTTCTCTCTCTCTCTCTCTCTCTCTCTTTCTCTCCCTCTCTCTCTCTAAACAGATAATTTTCCACAAGTTGGATCCTTTTTCAGGAAGAATATGAGACATTTACATAGCACAATACTATATACAATAAAGTCATCGTTGTTTGGCATTTTATTTCTATACAACTGGGTTTGAATTCAGTTTAGGCTTTGATTTATCAATGAAACTAAATAGTAAATGGAAGAATAGATCTGATTGGTGGTGGTTTTGCTTAGTGGAGGTTTTGTTTTTTTTTAACCATCATGCTGTTTTCAAATCAATCATATCTCCTTTCAACCATATGAGTGAATTTGTTCAGTATATCCTTTCTTGTAGTCAATAAGCACTATTTGAAAATTTTTACATTTTTGCTGCATCATGTTTCTGGAAAATATTAAAAACAGTTTAATTCACAGAACAAATTCATGAAAAAACTTCAATTTGCTTGTAGTTATTTATCACACTGCACTCTGCCAGCTGAATTGTTACCAATGAAGAAACAATATGATCTTGTACACAAGGGAAAAGAAAATTGGTCTGTATGCTTTCTTACTATATTACCTCCCAACAGAGTTGTAAGACTGATGGCATTTTAGACTGATGAATCCTAGTGCAACAGTATCAGGATATATTTATTGATAGAGACTGTAAAGCACTTCTGTAAGTGGCTCTGTATAAGGGCATCTGCCAAATGTGAAAAATGTGAATGTAAGGGCTATAACACTAATAATAGGGCACTCATGGTGAAGGTTCTTTGGTTCAATGTTATGATTTGTTTCTATCATCCAGGTTTGGTAAAACAATACAAAATTAATACAAATGCAGTACAAAGTGACATATGAAACAATATCATAAATAATTCACTTAATTTATTAATTTTTATAAGTGCTTTATCCTGGTCAAAGTTGTGGTGGAACACTGTGTGCACACACACATTTACATCTACAGGTACTTCTTCTGGTTTTTGTATGTATTGATTGTACAATATATGACTAAATGTGTGGGGACACCTAACCATTACACCCATATGTGATTCTTATCCAAACTATTGCCGCAAAGTTGGAAGCACACAGTTGTATAGAATGCCTGTATTCATTAGCATTACAATTTCCTTTCACTGGAACTAAGAGGCTCAAACCTGTTCCAGCATGACAATGCGCCTGTCCATGAAGACATGGTTTGCCAAGTTTGGAGAGGAAGAACTTGTGTGTCTTGGGGAGTGTGTCCCGGTTAGCTGAGTGGTTGGGATGTATAAATGTAGAAGTTGTATAAATGAGAAAAATGTAAGTTGCTCTGCATAAGGTTATCTGCCAAATGCCATAAATGTAATGAATGTGTCCTGTTCAGAGCCTTGACCTCAACCCCACTGAACACCATTGGGATGAACTGGAATACTGGCTGCACCCAGTATTCATCTGTGGATTTTGTATTTCTACTTCCATTTGTATTTCTGTATGCACCAATGCACTTACAATATTTTAGATGTCCATGCCTGAAAATACCATAAAACATTTATCAATTCATTTATTTATTTATTGTGTAAACAGGTTTAATCATAAATGGAACTTACATTCCTAACATACTAATAAACAATCATCAAGAAATGTCAATTTTAGTTTTTTTCTAAGAATGGTTTTAAAACAGAAAACCTGATATCAATTGGCAGATGTTTTCCAAAGCTACCAATTTAGAGTTTTGTCCATTCATTACCTTTTTTTGTTTAATGCAGGAGTCCATAGTGAAAAGTAAGAACAATAAATAGTAGCATGTGGTATGCGTTTGAAGCCAAATTTTGCATGGCTACTTGGCATACTTGAATTGAATGTTTTGACTGGATCCCATGGTTCAGGATGTTTGGGCTATAGTGCCTCCAGCAGGCTGATGCAGGTCTCCTCATTTATGTGAATTGTTGAGAGAAGGCTGTGTGCCATGTTTGGTGTTTCACATGGATGGATGACTGAACCATGACAATCACGATACTTTCTGCTCTGAGAACACATTTCAATCAGCAAAACTCCTATATGCAACATGGGTGCATTGCATTTCTTGCAGTCTTTTTTTTTTAGACAGTTGCCAAAATGTTTTGTTAAAATTCATGCGCAGTGTCTGAACACTGGTATTGTAGTCACATGTGAATCCTTAGTTGTATCCACATAACAGGCAAGATGAAATCAAGTCCAGAAATAAGATTTGTTGGGAGCTAAAATTACAATGTAAATGGAAAGTAGGAAACAACGAAACTAAGAGAAATAAGGCTTAGAACTGCTGGCAGCAAGATTTTTGCTTTGCAAAACAAGACACATGCAAATGACAACTTAATGCAGCCATGAGGCAAGACACAGGGGAAATAAATAAAGGAAGAGGGGTTGCCATGGCAAGCCAAAATATCATGTGAATAACTGGAAGATGTATTGACAGGGTGAGGACTTAAAGGCAAGCAGGAGAGGGCAGCACAGTCACTAAATCCCAGGAAAAAAGGATGCTGATGTTCCGTGAAATAAAAGAGGCCATGCTCATGGAGGTTGAAGGAATCAGACCAATAGTAGAGATAATGAAACTGGATAAGAGTAGAAATGTGGGCAGGTATAAATGAGGAACATGTAATATGGATGATAGGCTTCTGCATAACCTTGGTCGAGTTATGGTTAAGACATAGTTGAGCTTTAGCTGGAACTGTGGAGCAGCTGACTAAAACTACTGTATGTATTATCTGCTTATAAATAGTATAGTGAGAATGTGAACTATATAAAACTAATGAGAATATTGGACAATTTGCTTTGTTGAGAAGTTGTTTTTGGAAGCCAAAGCAACGTCATCTTAGAGACTGTGCGTCAAACAAATGAATAAATTTGCCTTTGGTAAAAATTTTTACTGTGAAATCAGTGCACAAACTAAATCAAACTTTATTAAAAAAAACGTATTTTGACTCCCACCAGGATAAGGACAATATTTGGCACTTGCAAGCAAACCTACAAGTAATCCTAACTTTATTATTATTAATAATAATGATAAGGAAGAATCAAAACCAAAAATATTTTATTATGCATTTAAATACCAAGTACTTCATATTTTTAATACCAAGTTTTTAATTGATTATATCGGATATTATATCTGATTATATCTCTGATTCTGTTTGATTATTATTTTACATATTTCACCAGTTGTTTTGTTGTTTTGCATTTTGTAAATGTTTTCTTTTCCATTGAGTCATCTTCTAATCTTTCACCAACCAAACTTGTGTGTGAGATTATGTGTGTGAATTGGGATTATTTTCTTGGTATAACATCTGTAATCAGTCTCCACTATTATTCAGATAGGAATAATAAATTGGCTGTGATTAATCCTTCCTTCCTTCCATCCTTCCATCCTTCCATCCATCCATCCATCCATCCATCCATCCATATGGTTTTGTCATCTTACAGCAAAAAAGAACAATGAAGAAAAAAACAGAGGTTCCAGTAATGAAGAAGGTCTTTTACAATAACGGTACATTAATTAAACAGATCATTTATAGTAAGGTACAAGTTCCCAAACTAGGGGTCGTAAGCCTATGAGGAGTCACTTTCTTTACAAATGGGGTCACAAGAGTGATTCACAATGTAGTCTTTTGTTTAATTTAATTATGTTATGAATGAATAATAGAAATATTGAAGACAAATTTTGTGTTAATTTGAAATGTTACAGGGAGTCACATTCTGACAAGTGATGTTTGATTTAATAAGCTACATATTACTTTAGTCTTTTTCAATATCCTGACATGGTACACTAGTGTAGTCCAACAATAAAAAAATGGACAGATCTTCTCTGTCCTTCTGCCGCTGCTAAACAGACTAAAGTTGTATCTTAAATTGCATACTTCTGTTCTATTCTACCGTTATTGAGTACTAACACTAACTGGCTTTCTTATTACAGTTTGTGCTTGAATTTTAAAAGCCTCTCATGTAGCCTTCAAACCTACCAAAGGTCTGTTTTTGGTAGCAGTCTTCTGGATTTTCTTCTTAAAATACTTTTGAATATAAGATCAAATTTTAAGATTTGAAACCCAGTTCATGCCAACAATCATGACAACAGCGGAAAGCTTTAAGAAATACAGAGCTTGTCCTTGTGTTTAAAGTCACTGTGCATAAAATCCCTAAATATTTTACAGTTCTACTTGGAAACCTATAAGTCAGAGAAGCTTTGGCTCTGATGTGCATGCAAAATTATGCACCAAGTATCACACCGCCCTTGGCATTGATTTTCCTAAAACACAACACTTCTCACTAGTCTGGTAAGTTAGTGCAAGGAATATTCCTTTGGTTTTTAGCCTCTTATGTTACACACATACATATGTTACTGGCATCATAACATTTTCAAATGAAATAATGGTCCTATATTATGCATCTGGAATTACAAAAGCAAATAAAGAAAAGGCATACCTTCCATTTGGGGTTGTTTGCCCAAAATGTATGTATATGTATACGTATAAATGTATGTATAATATATATGTATAATATGTAATAAGGGTACAGTAATATATATAAAAAAAGATAATTTACAATACGGGTACACTTAAAAAAAAGAAACAAACTAATAAAAAAACCACTATAGTAAATTATATTATGGGTACAATAATAAAAAGAAGTAATTCATAATAAGTATAAAATAATGAAAAGCGCTCAAATACAACATGAGTACAATTATAAAAAAGTATTTGTAATAAGAATACAAACTAATTAACACATTAGATAAAATAAGTGCATAATAATAATAAAAAAATAATGTAAGATTTAGATAATAAATAACTTACTCAATACATTAATAATGGACAAATAAGTGGAAAGTCAATGCCTAATACATTTAAATGTTTATGTCATCTTTATTTCTTTACCTAATACTAGTTCATACAGTAAATAAACATATATAAATGAATTCCAATATTTAATTCTATATATTAGAATTTATAACACTTGACTATATACCAAGTTTTCTCTCCTCCCCATACAATCTGGATGGTTTGCTTTCTTTTTGCATATGTTTATTTTATAAGGTCTGCTTTTACAATAAGAGTGAATCTGTGCGCTGAGTTTGCACAGATGAGAGAAAACGTCCACAGAACTCCGATCCTTCAGAACAGACATGATGAAATTCATTTTTATTTTCTTCCTGGTGTTCAGCTGTGTCTTGGGTGAAAGTTTGATAAAAGAATATTTTTACATATCTAGCCCAGCATACTGGTACAATGCTCAGTGGTACTGCAGACAATACTACAGCGATCTGGCTTCCTTCAATACCACAGAGGAGCAGCAGCGAATTGTAGAGATTTTTG